>VZSF01006647.1:24623-175774 GCA_013398295.1 Chionis minor | reverse complement strand
TTTTTTTTTTTTTTTTTTTTTTTTTGCTGGAGCTTGTGAATTGCAAGGTCAAGCTAAAGTCAAACTTTACCATTTCGGTGATGAAATGCAAGCAGATGTGGCTGTTTCATGTGACACTGCCCCCGCCCCGCTGCGCTGGGGTCCGTGGGTGGTGCCTGGCACCCCGGGCCACATCCACTCCCTCCCGGCTCGGCGTTGCCCGTTCCCCGATTCGGATTTCAAAGCGGGTGCCAGGCTGGCCGCTGCTCATCCATGGAAGGTGACCAGCGAAATTGCTTTAAATTGCAATACCAGCCCACAGCGCGGTGCCCACAGCTGCTGTTTGCTTGGCCTTAGGAAGGAGCGTTGGCAGGTGACCGATGGTTTGCGATGGTGTTTTCCCTCACAACATTTCATTGCATCTGAGTCTGACTTCCTCAGGGACACACCGAATTACCGATTACGCAGAGTTTCTCCTGGCTCTGTCACTTTTTTCAGATCTGCCCATTTGCTGTCCTGCGTCTCTCTCATGGTTTGCAGTTCGCAAATGGTCGTCACTTGGTGTTGAGTAGGATGGAGCCTCCTACCTGAAATAAAACTGGATTAACTCACCCCGCCCCAAGGCTGCTGCTGAAGCCAAGGACACTTTTTCGTGGAGGTGACGGAGCTGCTCATTGCTGTTGTTGCCTGTGACCGTTTGTCTCTCCCCACCCATGAAATAAAATATCAATTCCCACGAAATGAGGCGTATGGCTCAGAGCAAACCCCCCGGGCACGCCGCAAGGTTGGCGTCAGCCGTTCCTTCTGGGGCTCCTGCCCTCTCCTCCAGCCACCTCTTGCTCAAAGCATTACCCTGAGTTTGATCCATGGATTTCACCACCGTACTGCAAAACATCCAGAGTCTACTCCTGAGTTTGCCTCTAGATACAGAAATAAAAGCACGACCCGTTGGCAGAGAGGACTCCCCTCCCTCAGCACATCCTGCACTGCAAGTCTGGTCACGCGGTGGTTTCATTCATAGGTTTGAAAAACTCATTAAGCTATTCTGCACGAGACTGGTAAAGAGTTGAGTCTTGCTGGTTTACATTCATGACCCCCATGGTGTGCGGTGAAGCCGCAGTAATTTGAAATATTTCTCTTGGTTGTCTTGCTGAGGTTATTTATTATCTAGGCAGAAAACGTACATAGGGTTGGTCTCTTTTGTGGCGGTGGTGAGAAATACAAGGTTAGCAAGATTGCTGGGCATTAATGAATTTCTAAAGAAATTTGAGAATGTGCCCTGGAAATTTTTCATCTCTGGGTTTGTGTACGCATGGCTCTGTTGCCTGTTCACAGAATGGGATGTAAAGCTTCGTATCAATGAAAACCGCCCAACTAACGCGATGCAGCTTATTCCTCCTTCAGAAAAATCACAACCAGACAATATTTTTCCAGCTACTTTCACATTTTTTTAGGTCTGGGACAATTTTTTTTTTTCTATGCTAGCGAAGAGACACATTCCCAGAAGAATGCCAAAGTCTAGAAAGCCTCCTGAAAATTTGAAGTAATCTCTAAATGGAGAAAAAAGGGGAGAGTGGCTGGAGCCCTCTGCTTTGGTCAGCACGGATGCTGTGAAACCAGCCTGCTCTCCTCGCCGCAGCATGTTCCCCGATGTTTCTCTCCGAGGCCTTTGCTTGATGTTGTTTTGTTTCTATTAGGATTAGTGTGACCCACTTAGTGGTCTCGGAGGAAAGGCTGTTTAATTCCGAGGGATGGCTGTGTATACAGGGCAGGAACGACGGTGTCCCATGTTTCAGGAACATCGCGGGTTTCTCGCCGGGATGCGTGGAGCTGGAGCTGCTTCCACACATGTGTTTGTAATTTCTTGTTTGGTCTGCCTCGGTTCTGAGAAATGGTGCATTTTTTGATTTGCCTGCTGAAAGGGTTTCACACTTTCGGATCCCAGCGTTTGATTAGTTTTGATGATAACCACAGTAGTACAACTCTGACTTCCAGATTGCTTTCCAGCGTGACACTAAGCAGCCACCCATCTCCAAGGCTGAAGACATTCACACGTGCATTTGATTTTTTTCTTTTTATGAAGATGCAAAAAAGTGTAAAAAGCTTGCCACCAAAAAAAAAAAAATTAAAAAAAAAAATCACATTTCTCATCCCTCCATTTACGGTAACGCCTGTGTGAGCCTGTTCTAGTAAATAGGATTGGATCTATCAAGAGCAGAGTAGCTCCGATTCCTTCTTTTATCATCTCCGTACACTAGTTATCTGCCTGAGCAATTTTTATAAACTTTGTTCAATGAAGGGCTGTGTTAGTCAAACGTGTATAATTTAAAATAGAGTTACTGAACTTCGGAAGGAAAATTACTGGGAATTCTTGCCCAGAGATAACATAATATGAAGATGACAGAAAAGAACAGGCTAGCATTTCTATCACCCTTTTTCCCTGCCTACTAATGGTTTTGATTCTCATTATTTCTCAAATGCCAAGAGTAAAAACTCTCCAGAGTACCAATTAGCTGTGCCCAGTTTGGATACAACTGCTCTCATCCAGGACGTATTTTGAGATGCTGAAGCTCTCTTTGGGAAAAGGCAATTTGCGTGCAGCTATGTGTGGTATTTTTCATGGATTTCATCTTCTTGGGAAATAGAGATGGACTCACACTTAATTTAATTAAAACCAAAGCTTTTTATTAATTGACTTTAAATAGAACCAATTACCATAAATGGGAACCTGGGATCTGTGTTTGCAGATCATTTTTATCTCCCTCACTTATATTTTATTAGGGGTTATACTTCCTTCAAAAATGAGCAAGTGGCGCTTTTGAATTTACTTTTGAACAAGCTTCTGGCCTTCTCTATGACTTTCTCCACCTGCTTTCGCATTCTTTTAAATTTAGACAGTCGGACCATGATAGTGAGAGAATTTATTAGTTCACAACTATGTTTTTTTACATTCCCGTTGCTTAAGCGCACTGTGTATTTAAAGCACTTTTTCTTACTCCGTACAGCAAACATAGATAATGTAATGGTTAAAATAACAGCATTTTGGGTTACAGCTGGCAGCTGATTGGAGTCAGGATCGCTGCGATATCGGTGGCACTGCGCCTGCTTAATCGGCAGTGATAGAGGTGCGTTAGCAATGCCGGGGCTCAGCCTTTCTTCGGCATTAATTGCTGCCGGCAGCCCTCTCCCGAGGTAGTGCTCTCCCTGCTTTGGAGATTAGGAAGCAGATCTGCTAAGACTGATGCTTTACTCACATGAATAGCTCCATTGAGTCCAACATGGCTATTAAGTGAGTTAAGTTCAATAATATATTAAATCTTTGCAGGGCCTAAGGCAACTTGGAGGAGGTTATTTAAGAAGTCTTGCCTGAGCCTTTCGCTGCAGCCACAAAACCATCCTTGTCGGAGCTCGCTGCTTTCCCACTCCTAATTTCGTGGCTTGCACGGTGTTTTCCCTCGTTCCTCTTGCAGCCACGGCCCCTCTCGCCAGCATCCTGCCTCTTCCTGCACTCCCTCCCTTGCCCCGGCGCAGCCTCTCGCATTTCTCCAACCCACCTCTATTCCCTTGACTTTTGTATTTCAATACTTTAATGTGAGCAAACAAATAAACACCTCCCCCCCCCCCAAAAAAAAAACGCAACCCCCCCCAAAACCCAACCAGACGAGTGGCTTCCACTGTCCCTCCGCAGCCAAAATAGCTCCGGCTTTTATAAAATTGCAATACTGGCAAAAGCAACAGAGGGAGCTGCTGCCGATGGCTGGGGTCCAGCAAAGCACTATGAGCTGTGCTCGCCTAATCCCCGGCAGCAATCTCCCCCACAGCTCTATCGTTTAGGATTCCTTGAAATGGATAAAAAAGAAAAGGAAAGAAAAAAAAAAGCCAAAGGGGGAAAAAAAAAAAAAAGCAACAGCCTCAATAAGGTTTCTTTGGATCAATATTTAAAGCGCTGGAAAAATTAAGAAAGAAGGGTATTTGTAAATTCGAAAATATTTTCTTAGCCTCAGCGTAAATATTTGTAGAGAAAGCAATTATTGTGCATAAGAATTTTCTGTTGTGCCTGTTTCAGTTCTTTGAGTGAAATGATGGCTTTCTTGGCCTACCCCCGAATAACTAAGTAGAGGTGATTAAAAACCTTCAAGTCCTTCAAATTTATTGTAATGTAACTATTTTTGAAAGCAGATTTAATATCAGTACGCTATTTATATTAGCTGAGAGCTAACATTTCAGAGACCATACCAATGTATCAATGCCTGATGCAAAGCAGATTGCACTGAAGATGTGCAAATGTATACAAGAAGAAAACTGCTTATATTCAATAAAGAACCCAGATATAAACATATTTTCATACAGTGGCAGAAATGGCTTTGAAGTCGCCGGGTTCCTACTGGTTTACTCCATCTGCCTCCCCGATGTTTCTCTCCTGCGAGGGGGGTGCCGACCCGCGGCTCGGTTGCACTTAAGGGAGACGTTAAATGCAGGACCCACGTTTCCCTGAGTGATGCGCCAGGCCAGGGCACATCAGGCTTATTTTTACCCCAAAATGCATTTTCACTCCCACGCTCCTGCTGCCCGCCCCGGGGCTGCACGCTGCCTCTCCGCTCCTGCCCCCCTCAGCCCTGGTGCCTCCTCCCTCTCCTGGGATTTCTTGAGGGGACCCCGCAGGCTCCCAAACTGCCATCCTTGAGCTCTTCTTGCCCTCAGACACATGCCAGGCCACTTGCTGGGGCATCGATTTGGGGTGAAGGTCTGGCCGCCCCATGCAACGCTCAGCTCCAGTGGTTGGGATGAGGAGCGGGAGCTGCGGGCCGTCCCAGTCCCAGCGCCCAGAAACTGCTCCGACGCCGAAGGGAAGAGCAGGCAGGTAGCAAAGATGCTGCCGGGAGGCAGAGGGGACCCTCCAGGCTGCTGTCAGTGCCCAGCACTGAGGCATTCCCACCTCCAGGCTCATTTCTGGGTGCTAAAGGGACTCGTTTCCTTTGTAGTAGAGAGTACAAAATGTTATCGAAGTTTGCATTTTAATAAAATTAAATAAATTTTTATACAAATATTTAGTTCCTCTTGGTCTGTACAGAAAACTATGTCAGGGTTTAAGGCAAGCAGATCCAGCCTGGCTGTGCTCCTCGTGGATGTCCCCTGTGCCACACTTCCTGCCTGTGCCATGGCAGAAGGCTGAGACCAGGCTAAAACCCCCCTGCTCCGCTTCTGCCTCTTCCGCACCGCACGGCTGCGCTCCTGCTGCCTCCGCGCCGTGGTTCCATACTCGGCCGCCTCTGCCCGGGAAAACCAAAGACGCAGAAACCTTCTGGTCTCCCTGCTAAAACCTCCCGCGCTCAGCCCAAGGCGAGGGCCAGGTGCTGCAGAGCTGAGCCGAGCCGAGCCAAGCCCGAGCTGGGCAGCGCAACAGCTGGCTGCAGCTGGCTCCCCACAACGCAGCCCCCATGGCGAGCTCGGGATGTGCATGCTCCCACCTCTGTCCTCACCCCTCTTTCCAGGGAAGTCCACCCACTCCTCCCCTCCCTCTCTGCCTTTGATGGTTCATCCGTATTTTTCTACTGCAGCAGCCTCCTGCTCTTCCCAGAAACCTTCTCCCCTCTATTCGCTGCCCCCTCCAGCCAAGTTTATCCACAGCGGTGCCCTGTGGCCTCAGGAACATTTCGCAATTCCCTCTCCTTTGGCCACAAATACTCTGTTTGTATCAACTCCCTCCTTATTTCCCACATCGCTCCATCTCTTTGTGGCCAAGCCGTGAATCAGCCATCATTGCTCCCCACCTCTGCCCCCATCACTGCTCTCCATGTCTGTATTCCATCATCGATCCCCATCCCTGCACCCATCGTTACTCTCCATGTCTGTATTCCAGCAGTTTCCCATTTCTGCCCCCATCACTGCTCCCCGTTTCTGTACCCATCACTGCTCCCCATTTCTGTATTCCATCACTGCTCTCCATTTCTGTATTCCATCACTGCTCTCCATTTCTGCCCCCATCACTGCTCCCCATTTCTGTATTCCATCACTGCTCTCCATTTCTGTATTCCATCACTGCTCTCCATTTCTGCCCCCATCACTGCTCCCCATCTCTGTATTCCATCACTGCTCGCTCCCCATCTCTGCACCCATCACTGTTCTCCATTTCTGTATTCCAGCACTGCTCTCCATTTCCATATTCCATCACTGCTCTCCGTGTCTGTATTCCAGCACTGCCCCTGGAGGGGACAGGCACGAATGTCCCGAACCCACATGGCCAAAGCCAACTCTCCCAGGACAGGCGGTTTTCACCCGGGGAGTGACACGGGTGCTGGTAGGACCCTCAGTCCCTTGCCATCTCCTGCGGCGAAGGTGTTATTAGAGGCATTATTATTTGAGCCGGTTTCCAGCAGGGATTCCCTTCGTGCCACCTGGTGGACAAAGGGGACATTTTCCCCTCTTTATTTCACAGAAGAGGAAGGAGCTGCTGGGAAAGTTCATTTTTGGTGGGGAATCTGGCTGAGCATCACCCGGTTTAAATTTCGTGTGATGAGAAATGTAATGCCGCAATATCACGTACCTGGGGGTAAGCCCAAAACCACCCCAGAGTTAATCAAATATCTATTTCTTTACCCACTGCTGATGTTTATGCATAATAAAGCTTTTTAATTGTAAGTAAAAGCTGTTCAATAAAACACAATTACTATAATTGTCTTAACAAGAAAGTAACATTTTCCCCCCGGGCTCGCGACAAATTCATGTTCTTTTATTTAGGTTTGAGCAACTGCTTTCTGATTTTTTAACAAATGTGCAGTTTGAATCCCTCCTGTGGCCAGTCGCAGGCAGGCTGCGAGGGATGGAAATGCTGGTAAAAAGTCTGTGGAAATAGAAAAATTTAAGTAAATATTAGTGGATGTTCCTGGCAAGTCTTGGTTTGTTTTTTTTTTTTCAATTTATGAACACAAACATTGTATGAGAAACTCAGTTTCGAGAGATATTTTTGTTCAAGGATTATCAGTAAATCCCTGAATTGAGGTGCTTAATGAAATGAACCAAAATGGCTTTTGCTCTCAAATCCCTGCGAGAAGTGCCCAAACTGAGCTGTGAAAGAGCTTCAAATCACGAATAAATAGTGAGAAAACTGCAGTGTGCTCAGAGCACATTTCCGAACAGCACAAAATGTCGATAGCCGGTGAGAAAATTCATCGTCCAGAGTTTTCTCCCGCTGTTAGGAGTTTTACATCCCTAGTGTGGAGAAATCCTGCCTTTAGTGAAGTCCATGAAAATTTTAGCAGCGATTTGACTTGGGCCAGGATTTTTGCCCCAAATCTTTTCATAAACTCAACAAAACGACTACACAAAAACATATAGCATGGACAAAAATCACAGCCAGCAGCTGTTGGTAGCTAACGCCGCGGATAACACGGGGCAGTTTGAGGCAACGCTATAGAAAATGAAGAATTTCTTTGTGTACGCAGCCTGAGATCTCTGCGGGCAGAACGAAGCTGAAATTTGGCTACAACCCTCTAACTGATGTCCCGATTGCTGTAAAAAGACTACCACGAAATCCTTCTGCATACAATTAGCTTTTGCCGTGATTTTATATCTCACTTGAAAGACGACATCTTCATAATATCCCACAAAATCTTTCAGGGCAGTAACGCTTCTTCCCCAGGACATTCAATTCAGCCACCCAAAGCCCTGGCTTTGTTTTTCTAAAAAGAAGGGAAAAAAGAGCACAAATTAAAAATATTTTGACTTCAGAATGAGGAAAATCAGGTGTTTTACTTGGAAAAAAATTAATAGCTTTTATTTTCTTCAGTGGCAAAACCCCTTCTAACTTAGACTGTCCAGAAAATGAAGGCTTTTCATTTTCTAGGGAAACAACCTCCTTCCACCTCAAAGATTTGATTTTCACTGACTCAGAATAACTCGCCCTGACTGAGATTAAACAAAATATTCTAGTTCATCTCAGACTTTTTAAAACCGTCTGCAATAGCTTTTTGAAAAAAATCCAGCTAATCAAAGATAATAAAAAAATGAAACACGAACACGTTTCACCTAAAAAATGCAAAAGCAAAGACTGAGGGCTTTCCTCACCCTCATTAATTTATTTCCCCCCCTCCCCCTGGAAATTTTTGTTTCGTAAAATATTTGCTCCGAAAGCTGTTGGAGGACTGAGCTCCGGCACAGGAGCTGCTCTGTGGGGAAGCAAGAGGTGCCCGGCCACCTCCAGCCTGGTGCTGGTGTCTGCTGCACGGCTGTGGTGGTGACACCACCTATGCTGGGGACAGGAGCCACCTTCATCCTTGGACATTATCTGCCTGGTGTGCCCAACCGGGGACATAGCTGCCCAGGGAGATGGGGATGGAGAGGACACGGGCAGGGAGATGGGGTGGAACACGGGAGGCGGTGGAGGGAGAGGGTTAGGAATGACAGGGGACATTTTTGGGGTGGGGGAACACAAGTGGCTTAAGCTGGCTTTATCAGGGTGTTATAAAACGGCAATCAGCAGGGCTGAGATTTGGCAATCAGTCAATACCGGCTCAAAAACAACCTGACGAAATGAACCTGGGACCCACTTAAGGTGACCTTTGGAAGGAAGAAAAACAAGTTTAAAAGAAAACAAATGTTTCACAGTGGTGTTTCAAACAGCTCCGTTTAACTGAGGGTGTGTAAGGACATTTTTCCTCCATGTGTGGGAACTCTTTGTGTGCCTGGAGCTTTGTGGTGACACGACACACTTGTGGCCCTTGGCCTATACAGGGGACCCATCGGTGGCTCCTGGGAGCTCCCTGATGCCTCCAACCCCGCAGCAAAGCTGGGCAAAGCTGCTTCACCCTTTCCTGGGACAACCCAGGGGCATGTGCTAATGAAGAGGCGCTGTAAGTCTCCCCTATTTATTCTCTTCCCAAATGGAAGCAGCAGTTGAAGGTAGCCCGTAACACAAGTCGGTATCCAGAGGTAGCCCAGCATGGCCATTATCCCAACAAAGTTTAGTCCAGGGTTTGCATTTGAGGTCAGCTTGTCATCTCGTGGGAACGGGGCAATGACACAAGACCTTTGCACAACACGGCTCAGGAGCAGCGGTTGATTTTCACCACCTCGGTCGTCTGTTCTGCTGCCCCGGGGCTGGGTTCCCCACAAAACCCCGATTTGCCCCAGCTCTCAACCAGAAGATGCCCCTTTCTTTCCCCCAAACCGGCCTGCTAGCAAAAACTCAACATTTTGAAACCAACTGCCCTTCAAACGCCGGATATGAAACCCTCCTTCTGCCCAGACTCTCTCTAAAATCCTAACGAGGAATATGTGAAACGTTTGAAGGAGCCGAAATGGCCCCGCCGCGGATGGCGTGTAGCAGCCCCACTGAGATATCTGGTTTCTGTTACGTGTTTCTTTTCCTTGCATTATCTGTATTAGAACTTATAAAATGGATGATTTGTATCAGCTGTCCTGCTTTGTTGTTATTGCCATGTTCTGCTAAAATGATAACGAACTGCTTGTCCCAAATCTTCCCCTCCCACAAAATATCCCAGCTATGCAAAATAAAAGATGCCATTTTATTACAGGGCTGAACAAAACTGTACGAGAGGCAAAACAAAGGGCCTGTGAGGGGCACGACTCCAGAGAAATGGAAGAAAAGTTGATGGAGACAGTGGTCACAGCGAACGCAAAAAGCAAAAGCAATGATTAGCTTAGAAATTATTCGTCATTTTGTAACCACGATCAGGAGCCTTGTACTTTCCCCCCATTGTGGCGTAGCCCAGGACTCCTGGATTTTAGAGCACAATTCCCAAATTTCATACGGGATTTCACACTAAAGCCTTTTTGGGAGAACTTCTAATTTGCTCTATGAATCTGGAAGCATCTGGTTTACCTGAATTTCCAGGTGCTGGGCAAAATTAGTCCTCAAATGGACCTAATTTCATGAGGTTATGGAGAGTGGGATATTTTGGATCTCCTCACCCAAATGGGCGTTCCTGATCCTTACCTGGTGAGCCTTGGCCAAGCCATGTGCACCACCAGGCAACTGCCATGGTGTGTTTCTATGCAATAATTCCCTCACCCATGAGCTGGGAATTTTTTTCTGCCACATCTGGTGATGAGTTTTTTTGGGAGAAAACCAGCAGAGTCTGCCTTTTTGTGTCTGTGAGCTGGAAGTCCTCCCCGTGGGCGATTCATTAGGTCAGCGGCCGCATCTCCGGGGCTGCAGGAGCCACTCTGCAAACACACACGGTTGTGGGTCCCATCCCAGTTTCCATCAAAATTGCACCCCAAATCATAAGATTGCATATGGCTTTGGTCTGGCTCCTCCACCAAAATTTTATGGTTGCCTCCTCTTCTGTGACCACAGTTTCCCTCAAAATATTTAAGGTGATTATATCCCATCTCACCTTATTTCTTCTTTCCACCCCTTGGGTTGGGAGATTGGTGGAAACAAATATAATTTGGATTTTATGGACTACAAAAAGGAGGCAGAGCTGAAGTGATTTACTGTTAAAGGAACTGAGGTCAGATCCAGACCTACAGCTTGGGAGAAGCTGCAAATACAGCTCCTTTGCCCAAACTATTGAGCCGGATGCTTCTTAGCTTTGGTAGTTCCACTGCAGACCACTTTTGGAAAGTGCTTATCTTAGGATTTGCAAATACCGTGACATTTCAGCTGAAGTCTCATCGAGCAAGCCCACTTTTCAGAGGAAATATTAAGGAACTTAACAACTTAGCACTTCAACAGTGATAAAACCGTATTTGTCCTTTATACAGAAAAGGGCTGACAGCCAAATTCTGTAATTGAGAATACTTCCTTAAATATATAACACTGAATGAGCAGCAAAAGGGTCAATTCATATTTTTAAGAAAACAAGTAAAAGTGACTGTTCTGTTTATATTATATATGCCTGGAGCGTGGGGTTCCCGTCTTTGGAGGCGATGTGAACTCTCACATAACTTAAAGAAAAAGCTGGAATGTCTAGGTGAAAAGAATGTACAGAAACTGATTTCAAGACAATAAAAGTAATAATTTATCATCAGAAAAAGTGCCAGGGTGAGAACTTTTATTAGCACTTCCGTGAGGCTATCCCAAATTGCATCGGTGGGAGAGAGGGTTTTAGTGAATATTATTTTAAGTGGTCTGGCTAAAGAATATCTCCTTGCACAGCTTTGCAGCGGATTATTAATTATTATTTAAAAACTCAGGAAAGCTTTTGTTTCTCCATCTTTCTGTTCTCAGCAAAAACGTACCTCATTATAGACCTATTACGGCCCTTCTGCAAATAGAAGCGTTTTCCACTTTAATCAGACATTTTCATTTGCATCTAACTTCCTGTTGAACGTTACTGACTTCAAAGGTTTAAAATTCTTAATTCACGCCCAACACGAAAATTGTTGGGTTTTTTTTTTTTCAAATGATCTGAATGATAATTAAAAATTTTTCTTTTTGCCCTGCCTTTTTCTGTATGTTTTAGAAAAGTCTTAGTTGGTAGATAGTTTGGAAACGCTTGTCACAATCCTGTTAGCAGAATCAAGTGCTAAATACCCCAATAGAATAAAAACCTAATAAAAGACATGGTTTGTAATTATTAATTTTCGCAGCTGTTTGGGAACCCCCCCCCCCCCCATCTCTTTATACTGGTTCTTGCTTTACTGATGACATCCATTTATTCTCTTTCCCCTAAACGCCAGCATACCTAAGCAGTTGCAAGTGTGCCCCCTTCTATATAATTTCAGCAGAGTCAAGACTGAATTTTCCATTAAAAAACCTGGGAATTATTCCTTTGCAGCCATGCTGCTGCCTACCTGCCGAACTGCTGGTCCAAACCGTCCCAGTTTTCCTTGCTAGCCAGAGGAACATTGCAAGGAGGTGGTGGAATTTGAAACGAAAACTGCTCGCGGGTCAGCTGGGAATTTGCTCTGCAAATTTGTCTTCAGCTGTTGACAGACTCCCTGGATTACAAAGACAGAGGCAGAGAGGAGAAACTCTGCTTAATCCCAAATGCAAAGCACAGGTGGAAGCTATCCAATAAAATGGGGGTTAGGAGGGGGGGGTTGGTTGGAAAATTCTGTTTCATTAAATTGCAATTGTTTTTGCATGAACATGTTCATTTAAAAAAAAAAACAAAAAAAACCCAAACCAAAACACACACACACACACAAAAAAAAAACCAACCAAAAAATCCCTCAAAAACTTTGTTAGGAAGGTTTTTCAGATCCAGGACGTAGTTTCCTGTCAAGGCAAAAAAAAGGAAGGACTGTCACTCTTCCTCCTCAACAGCCCATCCAAACCACCCGCCAATGTAATTTCCCAGAGATAAGGGGGCTTAGGTTTCAGAATTTTCCTCTGCCTCTATTTTTCCCTTGAAAAGTGCCAACCAAACTTGGCATCGCCTTGGGCTGGAACCAAAGGTCAAGCCCTGCTTTCCTGCAAGAAAGGCAATTGCTTTGCAGCCAAGCCAGTTTGGAGAGGTGCGTCGAACAACGGGGATTAAATTTTCATGCCAGATCATATGGTTCGAAATAAAGACGGTTCGGTTATTTCCCTTTGCTTTTCCCAGAAAGAATGCCTCCCAGCAAAGTGCCCTGTGTTTGAATTTTAGATCAAAACAGTTGCCGTGCATCCAAAGCCTGCCTGCAGCGCGGTGGCTCAGCCCCGCTCGCAAAGAGGAAGGCGGACAAAGGAGAAAACTCTTTAAGACACGAGTTGGAACGGGGAGGGAGTGGAATAAAAGCTCCTGCTTGAAAATCCCTTCCAGAGGATGGGATCTGACATCCCGCAGCTGCCAAGTGGAGTGTATGTGTGGCAACGGGTGCCGTCTCCCACGCGGAGCGAGCGGCGGGAGAAGGCGAGCCAAAGGCAGGGGAGAGCTTTCCGCAAAGGTGCTCGTGCGTTGACTTGCTCCTCCAACGCCTCCCTCGCTTCAAAACACCCCAGCGCTGCCTTGCGGGGAAGCTGCCCCGTACCCAAAAAGATGGTCAGCCCTTCACGCCACCCAGGTCCTGCGCTTTGAAACCTCCCCGTGCAAGAGAGGTGGTGGAGAGGCCGTTTCTGAGGGAGCAGCAGAAATGGGTGGCATGTTTCAACGCCACAACGGGGAGGGAGGGAAGCAGCGGCTGTTACCCAGGGTCGGGCTGGCCATGGGTTTTTATGCACTTTACGGGGAAATAGTAATTTATTGGGTCTCCCAGGTGACAACAGCAAAAGGAGAGGCGGTGCCGGTCCTGCATGGGCAGGGATGGTCACTGCGGAGCTCGCAGGGTTTAATCACCATCCACATCTCCCCCTTCCAGCCCTCCAAGCAGGTCCTGCTCCTCTCCCTGCCTCCCAGTGCCTCCCAGAGGTTTCCTTCAGGTGCCGCTCCCTCTAAGCCTTGCGTTCGCGACGGCACCGGGGGTTAATGTTTCGACTGGATAATGAGCTGGGGAAAAATGTTTTCAGCAGGAATTTTTCCCTTTGGTGCTTAAAAGGAGCCAAATGTTTGGATAAAATTGTGACACTGTACGTGAACATTGCTCCATGCTCAGAGCCTCTCCTGCCATTCGAACATCCGTGTCTCTCTCCGGAGGAGCAAGGGCACCGTCTGGAGCTGCTGTAGGATGAAACGGGGCAAGACCAAACTTGCTGTTGTGATGAGAAGGTCCTGCCAAAGGGGATCTGGCCACCAGCTATTTGAATAGAGTGAGCTGGACATTTCATGGTGGCCTGAACTCTATTCCAGATGGCATGCTACAGATTATTTATATAAAGTTTTATTAATTTTCAAGCCATTGGGTGCATGGCAGCTGTCTGGTTAGGAACATGGAAAATAGAAACAGAGAAATAACTAGGAAACGGCAGGTATGGTGTACCCAAGGACATCTGGAAAACAATTGTCCCCATTGCCCAAACTTCACAGCAAGGTTCTTTCATCCAGTTGTCAACTCTTGACCACTGTCAACACATTTGTTCTCTGCCATCCCCTCTGAGCCTTTCTTTGTTCACTTTTTTAAAAAGAAGCATTTTCTGCATCATCATTGCCATAGTTTGTTTTTTTTTTTAAATTATTATCATTTTTGTTATCTTTTTTGCAGCCATCAAGCCTGCTGAAAGAAGGTTTGCCCTAGACTAGATGCAACAGCAGATGCAGCTCTTCTGCCCTCCAAATGCCACTGTAGCTCCCTGGACAACACACATACCACACTCTTAATTGTAACATAAATTAAAAAACCAAGAAGGCTCTTTGGGATACTACCTCAGGAAAGGACAAGTAACAATAACATTCAGAGACCTGCTGGGAGGAGCATTATCCACAGCCTATTTAGATTTCAAAAGTAAGTTGAAATGCTGCAAGCCACTCCATGGCTTCTCCTTGTTTTGGCAGTAGAATTATGGCCAAATCCAGTTTTCCTGCACTGTTTCCATGTCCCATCACCACCACGCATGCACGGTAATGACCAAACATTTTAAAAGCAAAAAAATCACCCAGCACTTACCAAAGAAAAGATGTTTAACAAACATTTGGGGTCCAGCGAAGTGGGGACAGCAACGGCACAGGCATGTCCCAACCCAACCTGCCTTTCCAGGAATGCAGGTTTCCTGCAAAATTGCCCTCCCCGCCTCAGGGCAACACCCCTGGCACCTCTGCTCCTGCCCTGCTCCGCAGTTATTGTGTGCACGGATGAATGGCACAGACCCGTGCACTGGGATGTTATTGCTGGATAAAGCTAATAAAACATTTGACTCGCTGCGAGGAAGCTTTCCCATCCCACTACACGCCTGATCTTCAGGGTTACCCGCGTTTGCCTCCTCACCTTTGCGTTGTATGATGTTATTCTAACCTCTTTCATCTTTGGCTTTTGGCAGTCCTTTCTGCTTTAAGTATATAGTTATCTTAAGTTGAGCAAGATGTTTCAGGCTACAATAACTGGCCGATGTTTTAAATTGAAATCTCCTAATATGCATTCAATTTACATGTACTAAGGCTCTCATTCAATCTGAAATACCAACCGAGTATAAAATAATAGTGACACTTGACATTTTCACAGAGATTTACAACTTCAAAGGGCTCTACAATATAAACGAACTCCCTCTGTACTTATTAGATGGGTAAGCAAATACTATTAAGATGGAAAATGGACAAGGAGAGATTGCAGAGCTTGCCCAAGGCCAGACGCGGAGCCGTTGTCAGGGCTGGGGTCCCGGCTCTCTCTCACGTCCCCAAAACGCCGGGCAGCTGTTAACATTAAAAGCTGTATAACCAACACAGACGAGTCACGCGTGTCTACATCCCAAGCAGATGTAGGAGAAATTTAGGCACTGGAATTGAATGCTGTCATCCAACAAAACACAGCTGGTCTCTACCTAGCCCTGGGAGCTCCTGGGCATCGGGGATGCTGCGGTTCCTCACTTCCGAGGTGCCCCTGCACTGGCGATGTGGGAGGTATCCTCGCCTGTGGCAGGCGGGTTGGAACTAGATGATCTTAAAGGTCTCTTCCAACCTAAACCATTCTATGATTCTATGAGTCTATGACGAGGTTTCGGCGTCCAGACTGGGGACGGGTGGGACGGTGGCCATGGGGCAGATCCTGCTGCAGACCTGCCTCCGGCACAGCCGCGCTCCTACCCTGCGGGCGAATGGTAAAACTGGTAGGAAGCCCTATGGACCGATTGTCTTTAGCAACAGCCTGTGCATTTGTCGGTGAGGGTGGTTTCAGCCTATTTTCTCATTTGCAAACATGGGCCAGGTCCCTCCCTTGCGACACTCCTTCGTTTCAGGGGGAGGAGATGGCTTTCCAGCACTGGCGTGCGCTTGCTCCAGTAGCCTGAATTAGAAACCTGCATGCTGTTTGATGGATGCTGCTATTGTTAACGCAAATAAGCGGGTGGATGTTTCATTAATCACAGCCCATAAACCATTTTGACTAACCGAAAAAATATTTCCTCTTTCTTATTCATGCAATAGTTTCTCGGAGCCTTTTAGCCCGTTTGTACGGGCTAGAGAATGAGTTGCTACCCGTTATACAGCATGTCCTGCCCTTCCCTTTCTTTGTAAACACGAGCAGCTCGATTCCATGATGTGTTTTGATGAACTGCCAAGAGCCAGCTAATGTACTGTTTGCTGACAAGTATTTGTTATTAATCCAAAAGCACTGAGCTTGTGGGTTGGGAATTTTTTTTTTTTTAAGAAATATAAAAACTAAATTAAACAAGGGTGTGGAGATTCCTCAAATGTAGCTACTGTTCCTTCCGTGGTGCAGTTGCAAATATGCATCTCCTCCAGTTCCAGGGAATTATTTATGTCATTCTACTCCTTTATCACGTTCATCTTCCCACAGAAATCACAAAAGCTTAGCTACGTGTCCTCTTCTGATGATTATTTTCACTAAAGAGCTAGAATTTTAAAGCAAATGAAGGGGGATAAACCTGTGGCAGCACTTCCTTGTACACATCTTGCTGCTTCATGCAGCTTCCTGGGACCAGGTGGTGACAACGTGGCGGCAGCTGCTCGTCACCAGCCGAGAACCCCCAAACTCAACATCAGTGTGACCCACCAAGGACGTTGCACACCACCTCATGGGGTTCTTTCAGTGTATTTTTGACAGAGGTCCTCCGTGGCTTTTCGGGATGAGCTCAGGACTCCAGCGTAGAGCCTGGGATGCTTTGGTACCTGGATGAACCCTTTTGCACGGAGCAGCCCATCAGCTCATTGCAGAGGTGCTTGCAGCGCTGACCATGGCTGGGACTGTCCCCATCCCGTCTCCAGAAGCGGCTCGTGGGAGGGAAGGGTGTGGAGGAGGAGGAGGAGGGGGAAGACATACTTTGGAAGCATTCCCAAGCCAAGCACGTTGGAGGCGAGCGTCTCCGCACCGGCCACCGCAGCACGTCAGGCTGTGGCGCTCGCTGCACCGACAGGTTTGTGCGACGGGACCCCCCACAATGCAGAGCAGAAAGCGCCCCGAGGGCAGATCAATTTTAAGCTTGATGGAAAAAGATGACAACTACATACGAGCCGAGTAGGCAGAAAACACAGGGGCTTTCATTTTCATGTGCAGGGCACCGTTTGCTTTCCAGATTCAGCTGACAGCTTTTGAGGCAGTTCTTTCAGGTGACAAATGGTAATAAAGCTCCTATTTACACTGGCTATTGACTCATCTTAGGTGGAATTATGTACCGAAATAAGTAAATAGCTTCCTATTCAATGTGATCCATATACAGCTATGGGCCATGGTACAATGCAAGGCTCCTGTATAGACAAGACTCTTGTTTGTTGTGTGCTTTTCTAGGTCACTTAGCACTTTGCTTCATAAATGTGCTTTTTAGGAGTGAGACTCCTGGTGTGAATGGTCTTTCCCTTGTATGGCGTAATTCACCCTTAAAAGCTAGCAAAGCTATGATTGCTTTTTAATTTGCATTGTAAACACATTAAAGACGAGCTGAGCAAACCAGGACAACTTCGGATGCCTTTTTACAGACCTGAATATAAGGGCTTGTGCAGTTGATTTTGTTAGTATCTCCATTTATCTCACGCATTTTGGGATTGTTAGAAAAAAAATCTTGTAAAAAGGTTCTCAAGATAATTGTATTTCAAATGGTGCAATTGCTGGACGCCACATGTGCACGTAGTGTTTTCATAGCTCTGGTTTGTGTCCATCAAACTGGTAGAGGGGGAGAGAGCCTATTTTTGTGTTAGGGCAATATTTCTCTGGGGCCTTGGAAGCTATTTTGGGGATATTTAATCCAGTTGAAAATTTGTGATTAAAAACCCCATAAAAGTTAAACAAAACAAACTCAAAGAGCAACAGTTAGCAACATGAAAAAAAACCCGACTGTATAACGTTTTCTCTCTTAAAAAACCTCAAAATTTAGCATAAGCATTTTTGAACTGGACTCCCTCCACTGTGCTGCTCAAGGAACTTTGAACTGCTCCCAGATCACAAGGCAGAAATCAGGAAAAGTAAAGGAACACAAGATGAGGCAACTTGATGGCTGTTGTGGATATCTCAAGGAACACAATATGCTTATGAGCCTCTATTCCACGGATTTCATGGCTACAAAGGATATTTGAGTCCAATTCCTACTGACTTTCCCATTCGATGAAGCTGTCTTTCTCTTTTGACTCTCAAAGGATTGTGGAAAAGTGATGTCCTAACTTAGCTGGCAAACTGTCTGGGGTATTTTGGGCCACCTACATTGTAAGGTTGCCCATGTAAAACGCTGGTTGGTCACTACCTCTAGAAGCTGCAAGAGATGCAATATTGTGGTTTTCCATATCCATAGATAAGCTTTTATATCTTAGGCCAGAAGAATTTACTTTCCAATATCAACACACACCTACAAATGTAAATAGAAAGTGATTCCCCATGACCTCAGTCCTCTTGTAATAGAGACTGATTCATCAAGACAGAACAAAAATGGTGATTCCATGAATGAAATGAATCTGAAACTTTCCCAAAACTATCCTCACCTACCAAATGATGCTTCTGTTCCCAGAATTTTCTAGACCAGCCAGTCTTCAACTTATTTTTCTTTTATTGATGATAGAGGCCTTGCAACAGTTAGAGAAGATGGATGAATCGTGGCAAATAGAAGTTGCATCAAAGATGGTTGAAAAATGGAGTTTCTTACTTTTTGGCGCCGGAAATTGAAAGAGTGTAGGGAACTGTATCTAAGAATTTAAAACTGTAACACAATTTTCTTCTTCCATTAGATTCTTCCAAGAGTGATTGTAGTAACTCATCCAGTGTGTTCAGACTAAGCCTTTATCAAGTTTGCATCCAGCCAAAGGGCACAACTGTGAGCTCTGAGTTCTGTTTCCTTGATGATTCTAGACTTGACTTGAAAGTTCCAAGCATCTCCAGGCTGCTCGGAGATTTTAGCACTTGGGGAAGAGAAGGGTTGACCTACGGAATTTGCAAGGGAGTTTGAGGAGGCTTGTCCAGGTGAGGTGCACAGGGACAAACAGCATCTCATTTTCCCTGGAATCCCTAAGTCATGTGCTGCAGGAGAAGTTACTTTCCTCTTACCTCTTCTTATCTTTTATTACTAGCGTTCATATTTCACTCTTTAATCGCTCCTTCAAAGCAATCCCAGTGGAAAAGCATATAGTAATGAAAATAAATGTTACTTTCACTTCCATCTCCGTTGACTTCTTTCCCTAATATTTCTCTAGTTGATACTGAAATTGCTGCTTTGCAAAAATCACTGTCCAATGAACAAGCCAGGTATTAGCGTGACTTTGTGGGTCTTTTTGAGAGACCTGAGATGGCACTGCCAGCGCATAGCTGAGGTGTATTTGAAGCAAGGGAATCCTGATCTTCCAGAGCCGTTGCAGGATCGTGTCCCACCATTTCCCTGAGAAGAACCTTTCCCATCTCAGAAATTTGTGTTTCTCTGCAGAGAAGATCATACCTACATGTCTGGTGCATACAGGAATGCTCATCAGGCCCTGGTGGAAGATGATAAGCATTGTCTTCTGTTGCTGGAGAGTAAAAGAGAAGTAGGGAAAGGTGTTGCAGTTCTCCAGAGTGCAAAGTGACCTACAACCCCTCAGTGGGAGGCATGAAGTTATGTAGCTCATTAAACCTTAAAAAAGCAAGGAGAGAAGCTGCTTCCAATTATCAGGATGAAAATTAATGAAATAAAAACTACAGACAGGCTGCAGAATTATGCAATAAAAAGGGCTTTGCTGGCATTAACAAGGCAGTGTGTAATATTTGTGTGGTTCTAGCTCAGCCTTGGCTTGAACACGTGGTGATTCTGCACATAAAATGTATCCAAATTAATGAATTAAAAATCCTTGATAATCCCACACAATTTTCTGTTCATACTTAACTATTATTAGCTGGGAAATCTCCTCAGAAAGGGAAAATGAGGTTGTGATCTGTTGTCTGAGAAAATAACCTCTTTGTTAGTAGCAAAAGGGTCGTGTGCTGGAATGACTGGCCAGATCCATGGAAAAGCCCAACTGCTGTCTCGGTGTTCTAGGGAACGAAGGCCCAGCACAGCAGTAACTGCATATAATGGGGTCCAGAAGAGACCTACCATTTGGGAGGCACGGGAACGAAGCAAAGTGAGTGTGGGAGTGAATATGCCTGAGAAAAGCTGCCTTTAGTTACATGAACAATCTTATTCAAATGTTTCACGTCAGCCTAAAAAAGAATATCCTCCACAGTGTTAACTCTGCTTTGGGATCCAAAGAGTGTCGCCATATTAGTCCACATCTAAAATCAGTCTACTGCGCTCTGCTACAACCAGAGGTCATAGCCTTCAGCGTGACGAGATTGCATGAGCTTGATGGAGAAAATTCTGCTTTTTTCCTTCCCTTTCACTTTCCTTCTCCCGATTTCTATTAAATTACCTTTCTAGGCAGCTGAGCAAAAAATGTTCCTTTGCTTTGCGAGCTCCGTAAATGCAAGCTTTGTTCGTGTCGCAGTGATGTCTGTCTGGCATAGGATCCATGTATGGTCCAGAAAGCGTTCACCGAGGACTGAAGAGCCTGCGGGCCTGGCGAGCGAGGTACAGTGAAAGTAGTATACGTGAAAATGTGTTAGTGAGGTTGCTGTTCTCGTGAATGTAGATACAGAATCTCCAGAGAGGAGAATGTTGCAATCTAAACATTTATATTATTAAAAAATGGGAAATCATTTGCTTAGACATAAATTAGCCCCTAGGAGACAGATTTATTGCGGCATGGAATGTTTTAATGAGAAGATGAGGTTCCACAATCATAGGATACATTTTGCATCAAAATACTTGACATATAAATAGCATTTGGGCGAAACTTGCAGCCCTGTGATATTTAGCACTTAACTGGGGATTTGGAAGGAATTTGAGGAAGAGAGCTGTGTAAACTGGTTTTTCAGTTAAATTCTGAGAGCTCTGAAGTCTGACGTCAGGTTTACGCACGGGAGCCGTGCTGGGATGCCCACCACGGGGCGGGGGAGAGGTGAGAGCGGAGGTCTGAAAGGCTCACAGAAGTGATGTTTGTGGAGAGCAGCTCTCCCTCTCTCCCTCCTTCATGCCAAGCCCTTTCTACGCCTGGTTCCTGGGCTAAGAGAGATGACAGGAGCACGACTTCAAAAACATTTTTTCTCTTTCACTTCCTGTTACCCTAAAGTCCCGTATTTCACATGCTTCTAAACCGTTTGTTTTAGTGGTGATTATTCTGGGTGTAGGAATTGACTCTAGGCTCCCTGAATCCGTCTGGAAAAGGACATACAATTCAAATCCTTGGCTGTGTGGTGGTGTCAGAGAGAGACGGCAGTAAGCGATTCCCAAAGGGCAATCAGTAGGATTTTTCCTATTTTGTATGGCTATTAGCAGTAATCTTTAACAAACTCAGTAAAAAAATGCCAACATATATCCAAGGTCATGAGCTAGATACTCAGCTGAGAACATCTTATTTCTATTTCTATTTCTAGCCTGCACTTCTGCCAGGAACGACTTCTTTTCTTGTTAACGTGTGCTTGAAAGATGACAACAGCAACCCCCAAACCTCTTCCTACTGGTCTGATTTGGTGAAAAGTGCCTGGATGGGAAATAATGGAAAAAAGAGTAAGAATTATGATGTTATTATGTCATTCTGATTGGCCGTTCACTGCAAAATCATAAATATAACAGAATATCAAGGGATTTGAATTCAGATTTTAACTCCTCAGATTTTAACATTGGCGACAATGCGGGGTTTGTAGACCTGTGAATAAATGCAGACAAACGAGCTATGGATTTTTGGGTTAGAGTAAATTTTCATACCAAACTCAAGCTCAGAGGGGGATGCTGAGCATTGTCATGGGGGAGACCCTTTGGCCAGGACCAAAGGCTAAATACTTCAGATCAGAAAGTGCATTTTCAAGGTCTGAGTCTTTTTTTCCACCTCTGGGAACCTGGCAGAGGTTTAGGGGACAGCTGTGGCAGAAGCAGCGTGGTGATTTCCACAGGTATTGCCAATCCTGCCTGAAGATCCCCAAAGAGGTGTTACCCTTTGGCTCCCAAACTCGGTACTGTGAGCGTTATCCTGATTGTCCACTGACTTCGCTGCTGTGACAATCTGAGCATCCACTGAGGACCTGGTCTTTTATTCAAAGCAAAATACTCCTGAAGACCTCATCCCAGGAGAGTCTGCACTGAAATCGATGGGATACTGTTTCTAGCAGAGGCATCGGGATGGGCGGCAGAGCCTTCCGCTCTCAGCGGTTTTCCCCTGCTGACTTTCCCAGAGGAAACATTCCCGCTCCTCCAGGCGTGAGGAAAAGGAGAAACGCTGGCAGAGCGAACGCTGGAAATTGCAGATGTTTAGCGGCCAAAGCTGAGGGGAGAGATGGAAAAAACCTGGGACATCTCTGGGACAAGTACTCAAACCACACGCCTGCACGCTGGCTCTGAAGAATATGAATAAATATTATTTGGGTGTGTGACTTAAGTATCCTCTCTAGGATGCTCAAAAGGATTGTAACAGTCATTTTGTGTTTCCAAACCCATGGTGAAGAGGAAAGCAGGTATATAAAGCTTATTTCATGAGTGTTGCTTATTAAGAGGCGTTCTTGGGTTTGGGGAACTGGGCACACAGAGTCCCCAAAAAGTGTTCTAAGCTCAACCACAGCAGTCTTTTGAGTTACCTCGCACATGAAATTTGCTTTTTCTTTAAGGCTAAGAACAGAACACTGTATTTCAAGCAATTAGAATAATAATTAAAGCAGCAGAACATCTCTTGGTGACAGAGAAGGTGCAAAGATGACTTGGAGGGACACCTTGGCACCGTCTGCCCGGATTTTCTTTAGCACTCTTTGAGGTACGAATCCTGTTTTCTTAGCCAGGTTTTTTCTTCCTCTTTTCATTTCACTGTCTTTCACTGCTGCTGGCATTTCAAAGCCAGCAGTTAAGGAATTACTGCAGATAAAAACATGAAAGCTTTGTTCAAGAGCAATATTCTCAATAGCACAGTATTTGAAGGAAAATTGCAGTGTTGGGTTTTGAGGCATATAAACTAGGAGAGGAGGAGCAAAGTATCCTCTCTCCTGTGTTGATAATTTTTAGCAGTTTGGGGCAGAACAAGGAATACTGAAGTTTGACCTTGAATTTGTTGCGGTTTTCCACAAGAAAAGGTCATGTTTAAACAGCGCAAATGCCTCATCTTTCTAGGAAAAGCTGTTTTCACCTAATTCATAACATGTTTGCAGTTCTTATGTTGGTAATGAACTGCACTGATTTTGCTGTGTAAGTAATAAATTCACCGACTAAATTTTGCAAAAATAGCAACCCTGGCCAAATTTGCAAGATCTTGGGAAAGTCATGAAAACCATCAATCCTGGCATTCAAAAGTTTACAAAGCGAAACTTTGTTTTACACAAGGGCTGTTACAATAATTTATACATTTCATTTAACATTTCTTTTGCTTATTAAGTATATAATTCATACAGGACAGAAATTAAATTGTACAACACTTGGTTTCAATTTTGCAGTTCCTGTTAGGGGATTTTAATGCTCTCCTATTATTGCTACAGAGTTTTTTCCCTGCTATTGGTCCATATCATCCGTGTGCTGGTCAGCTTAGATGAAAAGCCACACGGCGTGCGCTAAACCTTAATACTAATGCCACCAAATTAATCAATTCCTACTTTCTGACTTCTGAACCTACCCTAAGGTGAAGGAAACACGATCCGCTGAGGATCGTCTTGCAATTAAAACAATTCTCTATGAATCAGCATGACAATGCAGGTGCTAAGCAAGCATCTGTTCAATTAAGTTGGTTTAGCAGTTTTGGGGCAAGTCTATTTTCCTTTTTTTCCCATCATTAAGCTTATGCTTAATGCTTGCAGCAAACAATAGCTCATTAGTGGATTAGGGATAATTACCAACAGCAATCATTATTCTTAAGGCTTAATGGGCCAATTTGCTGCTGTAATAGTACCCCAGTATTGTGGTGCTCCAGCAGAAAGGCCGGGGGTGCTGGAATGAGCCATTGCCTTGCAGGCCCTGGAAATGGCTGAGCAATCCCATCCCTTCCCAGGACAGCCCCACCATGGGGTGGACAGGGTCTTTCCACCAGCTGGGAGGTCCCACCAACTCCCAAGCTTGCGTTTTGGGAGCTGGGTTCCAACTGAAGGGCATCTACTTGGGGACAGCTGCCTGTCCCCAAAGCTGCCCAGATAGCTGTCTGCAAAAAGTCCCATAAGGAAAGGGGGAATGCCAGAAGCCATGCCCACAGGTCCGGTGGCACTGCCCTACCTAAAGCCTCTCCTGGCCTCTCCCCAGGGCTGCACAGGGATTTTTTTTTGAGCTTTCTTCTGTTCTCGTTGGGACCAGAGCCTGAGAGATGATATCTGGACGCTGCCCAGGTATGAAGTCTTTCATGAAGCTCTGTAAGAGGTACCAGCTTAGCTAAACAGCTGGCGCGCTGGAGGAATTCTTAAGGAATATTTCTATAAATTGTTAAGGGATGCTTAAGGAGCTCAGCCAGAACGGCACACACCTGCAGTGTTATGGCAAGGAATTAGATTCACTTGCTGTTGCACTGCCTTCCAGTTCGTTCAATGACCATAATGAAGAACAAGTGGCAAAAAACATTCCTGAGCTGGAAACCTGGTACTTTAGGAATAAGGGTGAACAACTCCACTCCCGCTTTGAATTTCCCAGACAGCTTGGGCTGCCTGCAGGTCTCAGCATCTCCATCCTCCGTAGGGTCCACAGGCATGGGGCTGAGCAGAGAAGCCAGGGACCTGAGTGCAGAGGACTGAAGGGACCATTAGAAAAGTTGAAGTATGCGTAATTGTAGTCCTGTTTGCAAGCAGAGTAAAATGATATGGACAGCTATTTTTTTATTTTTAGCATTATATTTTCAGTCACTCATTTCAGCCGAGAGTGCCATGTTGTTTTTCTGCTTTTAGGAAGGGGATTAAGAAAGAAAAAAAGACATAATGCTATAGTGGAGTTAAGTGCCACTTCTTCAGGCTCCTGTCAAATCTTGTAATTTGGAATAATTACCAGTGTCAGGTTTGGGGAAGGAGTTTGATGTAAATTGCCTTGATCTGTACTCATCTTGTGAGAAAAGAAAAACAGTATGTTAGAAGGTAGAGGACTGAATAGGCATAACCAGGAAAATCACTGTTTAAGCAACCTCACTTCAATATACCTGACTCTATTTTATCTCCTTTTTTCTTCATGTCATTCAGATCTGGGCAAATCCTGCTCACGCTGAGACCAATGGTGATTTCTCATTTATTTTAATAGCCCAGCCTATAGATTTCTGCTTAGCAGGAGGTCTTGCGGGCTGCTAAGCATTGTATTCATTACTATATATGATCCTTTAAAAAGCAGAAAAAAGCTAACTAGGCTTATTTGCAGCTCCACGCAGGGGAAAGACCAACCATCTTCTGCAAGCACCCTCAAAAAAGGTCTGGGGGGACCCGTCTGGATTAGGTGCAGCCCCGCAGTCCAGCCTTGGTGTCCTGATAAGCCTTAGCAGGGATATCCCTGTTTCCTGGGTTGTACAAGTGAGGGTGGCAGCAGTTTTGTGAGGGGACATGTCCACTTCAGCCTGAGGCCTCTACTTGATGTGGAACAAGAGGAGATGCCCAGGCTGGAGTAGGGAAAGGAGCCGTTTTAGCTTTGGCCTGCTGTCATCTCCCATCCAGTTACTTCCTTGCATCTGCAACTCATCTAAATTTTTAATTTAGAAAATTTTTTTGATGGGGAAAAAATGTCATTCTCAGAAGCATTTGTATACTTTTAGTGAACAGAATCCAAAACCCAAACCCCATAAAAAACTTGAAAATAATCAACCCACTCTTTTGGAACCCGTCTCAGAAAACAGAGCATTTTTTATTTCTTTCCATTTTGTGTGTGTAAAAAACCCATGCCTCGTTTTTCCCTCTTTGCAATTTCTTCTGAGTTATGGGAGCGGTTTCTGTCCACGTATTGAAATAAATCACCACCATAAAAATCACAGTATATTGCCTTCTCCACTTCTTGGAAAATGGCCTTCAGGTCCTGGCACCATCATGCGTGCCATGACAGGAGCCCACGTAAGTGCTTTTGAGCTAGGACGTTTTTGCAAGCATGTCCCAGAATTGCTGTTCAATTGTCATCCCTAAATCCTGGGAGACAACAGATAGCATTAGTGATCTCAAAGGTTCCTGTCATCAAAGCTCACTAGCCTAGACTTCAGGAGAGCAAACTTTGGCCTCTTCAGGGATCTGCGTGGTGGAGAACCATGGGATAAAGCCCTGGAGGGAAGAGGGACCCAAGAAAGCTGGTTAATATTCAAGGATCACCTCCTCCAAGCTCAGGAGAAATGCATCCCAGCAAAGAGAAAGTCAGGCAAAACCACCAGGATGTTGCATGGGTGAACAAGGAGTTCCTGGAGAAACACAAAACGAGAAGCCCACAGAGGGTGGAAGCAAGGACAGGTAGGCTGGGAGGAATACACAGAAATTGCCTGACAGCCAGGGATCGGGTTAAGCAAGCTAAAGCCCAGATAGAGTTAAATCTGGCCAGGGATGTCAAGGGCAACAAGAAAAGCTTCTGTAGGTATGTCAGTGACAAAAGGAAGACTAGGGAAAATGTGGACCCCCTCCAGAAGGAAATGGGAGACCTGGTCACCTGGGATATGGAGAAGACTGAGGTACTCAGTGACATTTTTGCCTCAGTTTTCACAGGCAAGGGCTCTAGCCACACCACCCAAGTGGCAGAGAGCAAAGACAGGGACTGGGAAAATGAGGAGCCGCCCACTGCAGGAGACCCATCAGGTTTGAGACCATCTAAAGAACCTGAAAGTGCACATGTACATCTGCGGATCCTGCGGGAACTGGCGGATGAAGTTGCCAAGCCACTATCCATTGTATTTGAGAAGTTGTGGCAGTCCAGTGAAGTTCCCATGGACTGGAAAAGGGGAAAAAGGAAGATCCAGGGAACTACAGGCCAGTCAGTCCTATCTCCGTGCCTGACAAGACCATGGAGCAGGTCCTCCTGGAAGCTAAATAAATTTGGAAGGTGCCCCTGCCCATGGCAGGGCGGTTGGAACAAGATGATCTTCAAGGTCCCTTCCAACAAAAACCATTCGGTGATTCTATGAATGTGCCGGGTGGGAATGGCAGGGTGGGATGCCTGATCCTGATCCATTCCCAGCTGACCACCACTGTCCATGCATGCAAGGATGCCAGTGCTTTGCTGCTGCTCCCCACCTGATGATTTATGGACATGTCTTCTTTGGTTGTAATTGTCTTCAGTCACGGCAGTAACTCATACAACAGGATGGCTGAACCACGGACCAGGCAAAGCACTGCTCAACGTCACGTGGATTTGGAGATGAGACAGCTTGCAGCAGGCAGCTTCAGGGTGTCTGTCTAAAGGTGAGTCTGAGCGACGGCGAGTCACTGCAGCAGGTTTTCACATACAGACAATAAATGACCTCACCAGTCACACGGGGAAAAATGTTCCAAACTCCACGAAACCTGTTGCTTTGAGGGGCTTCCTAGATTTCAGCATGGTTTTGTCGTGAGGTAGAATTGATGGCCAGTCGGAGTCATGAAGCAGGGAATGCTTTCAGCAGCAGCTCTCGTAATCATCTTCTGCTCTTTTGCCAGTACTCAATTCCCATCACAACACTAAATACTAATGACTACTGGAGAGGCCTAGCAAGTAATGAGTCCTTCAAGTGACTGGATACTCCATAAGAGTTCCAGAGACGCACTATGAACGATCAGATGCCAAATGCTCTTTTTTACTTTGGGAGGCACAACTTTTTTTTTTTTTTAGGGTGATGGTGGCACTGGTGAGAGCCTGTGGTCATAGCAGTGCCCATCTCAGTACTTCTCATGCCTGGGCTCTCCCTGGTCATCACTGCTCTTGCCAAAACGTCTTGCTGGGTCAGGGAAGTGGAGACCTGCAGATGTGGAAAAGGGAAGGAAAAACTTACAGCAGTTTCTTTGAAAGGAATTGGATTCCTGTGTGCAGCGCGAGGGCCAGGTTTTTCCAAGGATCCGAGAAGGACCTTGCACTTGTGCTCAAAGCCGTGATCCCCCAAAGGTCTGCTGGGCCATGGCTGAGCCCGGAGCGCGCTGGGCACCCCGTACAAAGGATCCCCATGTTATCCTGCTTGCGGGCTGGAGCAGTGACGTATGGGAAGGTGAGATAAGAGCACAGCATGGGGCTGCTGTAACTACTTGTGGAATTTAATAGGCGATAAAATCAGGTTTGACAGAAAATATATTTACATATTATTTAATTGCATCGTATTGGCATTATTATGAGTGGCATTAAAGCAACAGTGAGGGGCCCAAGTGAAGCCCCGCTGTGTCTGCATCGCTAAATATATCGCGAGAGGTTGTTTCTGTTCTACCGTAAGCTGAACTGAAAAAAGTTACAATGGGAACTTGAGGCTCAGAGAAATCAAACAATTGACCCAAATTACTAGGAAATTAATAGGACGTCTTGGGAATCCAGGACAGACCTATGGGGTTCCAGTTTATAGATGGGCCGTTCACTTAATCTTCAACTATGAGCTGTGAACAGACAGCTCTGATTTTCTGTTCAATACTATAGACATTGAGTCAAAGAGCATGAAGGAAGCAAAATTTCTCAATTATCATAATTTTCTTCTGAAATGGAGGAAGCCTGATTGTCCATATTGTTTGAAAATATTGGCTAGTAATATTTGATTTGCCAAATGCTAATAATCACAAGCCTACACGGAGGAAGATAAAATGAATACAGAAAAGATACTGAACTCAATATAGAAACTCTGTACGGAAGTGACTTGAATCAAGCCCCACGATCTAGCAGATGATGTGTTTATCCTGTGATAGCTCCGCACTATAAGCATGTCCTACAGTTTACCAAATCATGCAACACCCTCAGCATTGTTGTGTGTCTTGTTCCTCTAAATATTCCCTTGTTACAACTCGTCTTAGGCAACAGATAATCTGATACTATCATAATACATGGTTAAAGCGTAAAGGCAGTCAAAATAACATTCATCTGTATCAAATGTGACTGGTGAGAGCAGGAATCCTGCCAAGCAACAGCCCAGCAGTCACCCATGGTGAGGTCGCAAGCGTACGGTTAAGGAGCTCTGCAGTGGCTAATCCAAATTAACTTTCAAATAGGGGAAAAAAAACCCCAGTGGTTGCATAATAAGAGGCTTAAGGTCTTGAGCTGGGGAGTAATGTGTGTATTTTGTGCATGCCTGCTTAGCAGTAGCACTGTGAATGTGTTTTGCTGCGAGAGGATTGTTTTCCTGGGTAAAATGCGTGATGCTCTTCAGCTTGCTCCAGCCCCAAGCTGAGTGTGTGTGTGTGTGTTTGTGTGTGCTGAGAGCTTAAGGTGACAATTAAGGATCCCATAGACACTGGCAGGTACTAGACACGTCGGGGAGTGATTTTGGTGAGACAGCAGTTAGTACTTCTCCTTCTGGGGCATGTCTTGCTCAAGCCAGCACTTCCCAAAGGAAGCCTTGGCAGAGTCTCCCCTGCACACACTCACTACAGGCTGGAGCTACCCGATAGCAGCTGGAACGTTTGGCAGGGTATTTCAGGTGTGTTTTCAAACAAAACAAACATTCAACACATCATGTAATTATTCACCTGGCTCTTCCCAAGCTCCCATGGTCTTTCCCACTGGAAGGGGCAAGCAGCCGGGTACCAGGTTGCTCAGGCACCATCCCACCAGCTGCTCCTGTCAATGGGGGCTCTCACACACGGTGCTGCAATTGCAGCTTTTTAGAGACCTCTTTCCATCAACATTTAGTTTTCTCCAGAATAAATCATTACCAATATATGCAAATAGACAAAAAACCCACCAAGGCTCACAGAGGAGGAAGGTAATTACAGAATCACAGAATGTTAAGGGTTGGAAGGGACCTCTAGAGATCATCTGGTCCAACTCCCTGCCAGAGCAGGTCCACCTGCAGTAGGTTGCACAGGATGGCTTCCAGGTGGGTTTGGAATGTCTCCAGAGTCAGAGTCTCCACCACCTCTCTGGGCAGCCTGTGCCAGGGCTCTGCCACCCTCAAGGGAAAGAAGTTTCTCCTCGTGTTGAGACGGAACTTCCTATATTCGAGTTTATACCCATATTGCCTGTGTTAAACTCACCTTGTAATACAGCACTTGAAGAAGCACGAAGGAAAATGCAGCTGGGAACAGCGTCTTCTTGCTAGATGTTTGCTGCTTGGGCTTGGCTTTTTTTTTTAAGAGACAAAACAGAGAAATGGGTTGGGATTCAGCACCAAAGATGACTGTGGCGAGATGGTACCGTGTTCATGAATGTGCTTTTGCACTGGGACTTCTTTGGTTTTCCCTGTCAATGGGAATCTTCTCCCTGACTCCGGTGGGTGTTGTGCTCAGCCACGCATCAGCGGAGCTTGTGGCTTGCAGTGCGTGTGCCCACGGGAGAGAGAGAAGACAGATGTTGGCATTCAGATGAAGCTGAAGTCTCATCACCTTCTCCTGGAGGAAAGAGCTTTTTCCCAGGAACTGGGTTTCAGGTGGGATAGCAGCTGTCTTTCCAAAGAGCTGATGGGTGGTACTTGGCCAGGTGAAGGGTACAGAACAGCATGTTTGCCCTGGTGGCTCGTGCTGCAGGTGGCTCTTGGTGCAATCAGCATGTTCCCACAGAGATCCCACCCAGGGGCCGATGGAAAACCTGTGGCTGAGCCGTGGGCTCAGCTCCTGCTGCCCTGGGGAAGGCAGGCAGCGACGGGGAGCCCGCAGCTCGGCTGCCCTGCAGAGGGGCAGAGAATCTGCTGAAAACGCCCACTGGCTTTTCGCTTTTTTATTTCCACAGCAGCTGAGCCCTGAGCGGGGTGCCCAGAGACCAGTGGCCGAACGCAGAACCGCGCTGCTGCTCGGCTGAGGGCTTTGCGGGTTCGCCAGCCAGGTGAGAAGTTTGCCAGCATTTAAAACACGCACTGTGGCGGTTTGAACTTGGGAAGGGTTATTTTTAGGAATGCTTCATCTGAGGGTAAATGCCAAAAACCCCAGCCTACAGCTGGTGACACACACATCGCTGCAGGTGCTCCGGCGCAGGCGGTTTGCTCTCCAACGGGACGTCTCCTCCGCGCACATCCCCATGCGGGACCTGGAAAGCACGTTCACGAGACAGTGCGATTTTGGGCGAGTCACTCCTCTCTCAGCTGGACAAGGAGATGTTTCTGCTGCTGTGATTTATTGTATAAGTCAGAAATAGAGAGATTTCGCCGATAACCGTTATCGGTCCGGCTCTTCCACCCCCTCTGCTGGCTGCTGAGCGTGCAAGGTCCGAGGACAAAGCCCCTGAGAGCCATGGTGGGGCCTCAACCAGGAGAACTGGCTGGAGCAGCTCGGCCCTGCTGCGTGTCCCCGGCCGCTCCTGTGCCATAAGAAGTGGCTGTTGGTAGGGCATGGAGGAGGGAGGTAGGGGATGCAGGAGGGACAAGTGTAGCCCTCAACCAAAAATAGCTGCTGGCTTCCCTTGGGTCTTCCATCCCTCGCGTCTCTGCTGCAAGGGCAAGCAGTTGTGGACTTCAACATCAAATAGTTCAGGGGATGATGAGACTTTTGAAGTCATCTCTTGTCTTTCTTGGTTGAATTGTTCTGTACCTAACTCTAAATGTTCTTTTTTTTCCCCACCAGTTGGGATATTCATTAATCTCTCACGCAGGTATTTTGGTGTCTTGTAACTGGACTCATGCTTCAGTCTTTCCTCACGGTGTAAAGTCTCTTATGACCATTTTTGTAGGATCTGTGGGAACTCAGCGTCTGTGAGACCCCTACAGCTCTGCTGACTGGGACCACAGGTTTGATGTCAGCAAAATGACCGAGAAACGAGTTGGTTGGTGGGAGGGCTGGCGGTGTCACACCGGGCTGGCAAGGCTGAGTGCTGGGGGCAAAAAGACAAAACGAAAATCAACCCTCCCCAAAAAAACCCAACCGAAAAAAGAGAGACCTGTCTTCTCAATTTCTTGGGAAGGCTCATATTTTCCAGGGACTCAACTGAAACTTGCTGCAGCTCTTTTTTTACAGGTCTAGTTATTTGCTTCCCAGCTCTGCTACTGCTGTCTCTTGCAGCCATTGGCAAGACACTTATTAGTCTCTAATATCTGTAAAACAGAGAGAACAGTGGTTTCTTTTGCTAAATATGCTAAGATTTACATATCTAGTGTGAGCATTTTTTCTTTTTCAGTCTGTGCAATGAGTATTTCAGGAAAAGTGGGGTCCTTTACCAAGGGCACCATTTAAGATTCCTGATTTACTCCAGTTCTGCAGATTCCACGGCACTTTGCTTCCATTCCTGTCAATCTTTACATTTTCAAAGAGGAGCAAGTCCCGACCCCTCCGAAGGCTCTTCTCCTCACCGCAGTGAACTGTTGAGGAAGGTTTTGCTGCCCTTTTAGCAACGCGATGGGGCCGGAGTCCCTGGGTTTGGGAAGGGGAGGTGGAGCTGTGTGCTTCCAGACCTGATGGTCATTTTGTGATAAAGTGATAATGCTAATAATCCCTAGGTCCTTTTTTTTTTTTTTTGCCTTTGAACTGAACACTTTGCCTGTCTCAACTGTGGTTGCCTTTTTGAACTGTCAGTTTGGGAGGATTAGATGCATGTTTAGGCTGGGTGAACTCATGAATGAAAATATTTTCCTTGGCAGTTTTTAAAATGCTTCCCCCCTTTAAGAGCTGAACCCTTTGGCAACAATCTGCTTTTTGCCCAGATTACCACTGTCATTTTGGGAGGTCTTTTCCTGCAGAACAAACAATGGAATTTTAATAACAGAGTGAAATAGATTCAGGCCCGCTTTATTTATATTTTCTTTATTTATGCTTGAATACTTAGTATGCAGCTCCAGCAAAGACAAATTTAAGCTTTGTATTACTTCAAAATGATGAATTAAGCTCTGGGAGATTTACTTCCCCAGAAAAGGATATTTTGATTCACTGCTTTGAACGCGTCTCATAAGAACAACAAATATCAGAGAAATTAAAAATAAAACAAAACAAAACAAAAAACCCTCAGTAAAAATTGCAGCTGCAGGGTCGAGCAGACGCAGCACTGCCCTTCCTGCAGGCAGCTCTGCCGGTGCTGGCACCGCAGCTCCCCGCTCCAGCGAAAGTTTGACTCCACAGTTCAGTGGCAGAAGGCAGCGATCGCCATTACAAGGAGGCTGAATTCATTCTGCCCATTTATTTTACGTTAAGCCCTGCTCGGATCTGGGGGCTGAAGCGCTCAAACCAACACCAGCTTTTGCTACCCGAGCAAAGAGGTGTTGGTTAAGCTCCCAGTGCCTGCAGGACTCCGCGTGAAGAGCATCCTTCAAAATTATCTACCTTTGTATAGGGGCAAAGAAATCACAGAGAAGCGCAAAGTGAACTGGGAATTATCTGAAGCGAAGCATAAAATAGCATCTATTAAGGCTATCAGCTCAGCCTATTACCAAACTGAAATAAAGCAGTTTGAGGGTTGTACAAGTACAAGCTCTTCTAAGAAAATCTCATCGGTTTGAGCGTCAGATTTTCTATGACCAGGGTTGCATTAATTGCAGTGGTAAATATTACTGTGCTTGACGATTAATCCCTTCAGGTTGCTTCTAGAGTTTTTTCCCCTCAAGAGGATTTTCTGTCGCTTTATTTTCCCTCCACGCTCCCTTCATTCCGGATGCACCGTCCTCCCAGCTTCCCAAGCCTCAGTGAGGAGCCGAGGGATGGAGATGTTCACAGATCACGTATAACAAATCTGTTCCGGGGCTTTCAGTGTTAAATAGCTCTCTGTCAGATAAGCCATTGATACGCTGCTGTATTCAATTAAGATAGATGGCATATGGTATAGATGGAAAGCAGCCAAACATACCAGTGCTTTGAGTCTGGAGACAGACTAGATTGAGAGCGCCAGAAGTGCACGGGAAGGAACGGCTGTACCGTGGGAGCTGTGGAGAAAGGGAAGGAATTAGGGTATTTTGAAGGATGCACCGGGTATTATTTGTGCCTCATCGCTCTGGTTTTAGCACTGCTGATTGTATCCTGCTTCACTGAAATAATTTCAAGTAATTTTAGCGCATACAGAGCGTGGCACGCAGCTCGTTGCTGCAGCCCAACGCTGAAGAAGCCGGCGAGCAGAGCTGGAGCGAAGCAGGTCACTGAAACACCCTTTGCTGAACACAACTGCGATTTTTCAACTCAGTCCTTGTCAGCACTTGGTGGCATTTGATACAAACTGGAGTGACATGGGCACTGGCTCCCTCCTGGTATGAAACCTGCCAGTTGCTCCCCGGCGCTGGCCGAAGGATTTCTGGAAAACCCCGTGCGTGGTTGCCCGGTGCGTGTTCCCGCGGTCCCGCATCCGCTCGGCTGACATCATGCAGGAGGAAACGCTGCCTAAACCCTGTGAGGATTTCATTTGGCTGCTGCCACAGCAAAAGCGAAGGGGTTCAGCCATCTCACCACTGAGACACTATAATTACTGAGCTACTGTAAAACAGCATCTGCCAAGGATATTACAGCTGCTTTTCCATTTCCCTCCTCTTGTAAAATCAAGGGTGAAGAGGCTGCAGGAACATGGCTCGCATCCAGGAATGTGATAAAGATGCAAAGAAAAGCAGCGATTCACAGGGGAATTAACCTCCTCAGCCACTTGCTGTAGCGCTGCTTGCCTGGATCAAAGACACTGCTGCACCTGCACTGCACCATTGTAGAAGATGCTCTTCCCCATGGCCTGGATCGATGGGAGGTGGTTATTGCTCATCCAAGACACTCTGTTTAAAGCAGAGCAATGGTTTGTAGATAAGAAAAAATGTTGCTGGTGTCTGGGAACCCTTGGTCAAGATTTTAACACCTTTCCCCGCTAAGGAATTTGTCTTCATACTTTGCAGCCCAGAGCAGCTGGTGCTGGTGGTGGAGCTTGCAGGAAGGAGAAGAGCTTGTCCACTCTCCTCCTCTCCATTTCTGCTTTTGCATCAAATGCTGGGTTGGGGGAGCGTGTCGAAATGCAGCATTCTGTGCTCTCAGCCTTGGGAGGGGGCGCAGAAAAAAGAAGGAATTTGAAAGTCAGGAGAGCTCTCAGCTCTGCTGCTCTCCCGGGATCCACACACAGTTCTTCCTCTGCAGCCAAGGGGAAGCAATGTAATTAGCAAAGTATGCACAAAAAGAGTGCTACCATCAGGGCGGTGAGTGGCTTCAAGAGCAAAATGTGTAAGAAACCAGAAACCAGGGCCACTGGACACCGAGGTCCATGGAAAGCCAGCACAGCCTCAGTGGCAGGGGGTGTTTAATCTGCTCCCAGAGTAGCAGCACCAACAGCTTGTGTCCTGCTGTGCCGTAGGACTGTCGGTGCTGGGGACAGGCCAGACACAGCCTGGGGCAGCAAAGAGCACCCAAATTTTGGTGGCTAAACGCTGGTGCTGAGCACTCTGGGCTCATCGTGGCAAAGGTGGTTATTGGCTGTGGTGGCTCCAGGAAGGTTGGTGAAAGGTACGGCATGGGATGGGGCCGGGCACGTTCCAGAAGAAGACAGGATTTGGGAGCAAAGGAGAGAAACGGGGATGTGCAGGGATGAATGTGCTCTGTAGTAGCGCTGAAGCTACAGGCTGCATCCTGTAAGCTCATGAGAGCATCCCTGGGGCTGAGCGCTGCCGTGTCGGTGCTGCGTGGGACCCCAGCCACCCTCTGAACTCAGCTGCTCGAAATCTAACCAGAAAAGCAGGTCAAATGAGCCGCCAGACTGCTGTGCCTCACAGCCCCTTGCCTCATCTCACCTCCCACCCTGGTGGCTGTGATGAAAACAGAGATGTCGCACAGCGGGGACAACCTGTGTCCGGTGTCCTGGCAGGTCCCACCAGAGGACGGTGCCCGGCCAGACCCTGCCACCCCCTGCTCTGCATCCTGCAACAGCCACCCTGCAGCAGGGCAGGGAGAACAGGTGGGAAGCCTGGATATAAAATATTTATTTATTTATTATAATTCACTATGAACCTATTGCAAAAGCATCCTGTGACTTACACTCTGCCAGAGACTTTCTGACTATGTCTGTTGTCGGCCTTGATTTGGATTGGTCTTTCCCTGTGCACTAACGCTCATTTGAAACAAGAGCAACTAATTTTTTAAAAGGCTTCTGTATCCGCACAGCATCCGAGAGCAAACACAAGCCGGAACTTCAATACACTGGAAGCAGATAAAGGATGGAGAATCCTGCCATACCTGCACCTATCCATGTCCCAAGTGCCTGACGAGCATTTAGGAAAAAAGACTAAAGGAGAAAATGGAGAAGGCGTTAAGTAGGGAGCCTGAATTAAGGACTGTGAGGTCAATAGCTCCTGAGCTGGAGGAACAGCACTTAACGAATCATCCACAGCAGCCAAACAGCTCAGTTTAAAAGCTCCACCAGCACTGTAGGTCCTGCTCCTGCAAACCCTTCAACAAATAACCTCATGGTCATACCAACAGCTGCCGCTGGAGTCCACGAGGCTACATATGAGAGCGGGGTTAATAAAGTGCCTGATATTTGCAGATCAGTTGGTTCCAACAGAGCCGTGAATTACACCACCACACTACTACTCATCGTTTCGTGAAGAGGGATGCAGGTTTCTCGCCTTAATAATAAAGATACGAAAAAATAGTTTGTCAAAATCGGCGTGCCTCCATGCTAATAGGCAAGGGGAGGGTGCATTGCCATTACTGAACCCTTCCCTTGGTGACCTGCCGCGTTCTTCCATCACCAAAACCACTTGCAGAGCTGAGGAGTGGAAGCAGTGGACAGGGAAAGGAGGGAAAAAGATCTCCGTCCTGGAAACATGGCTGGAAGCATGGGCACGTCCGTGATTCGCCTTATCTATAGCTATACCCAAACCTGCTGGGCAATTTCGATAGAAACCAAGGACACCTAAATGAAACAGAAAGTTTGGAGTTCTTTTAAGCATCCATCATTTACTTTCATCAGGTAGTTCAGTAATTTTAATTGGTCGGTCCAATAGCTTGAGTTTGGATAATGGTTTGATTTTTTTGATTTTTGGTCAGTGAGGTCAATGAAAACTCTTCATTTTTGAGCTAATGCAAAATGTGAAGTCATTGCTTTGTCTCCCTTCCAGCATGCTGTACCTGCCTTCCACAGAGCCTCAGGTATCAGTGTTTAATCGATATTAAATCACCCGCATAGTCTAAGTGTTTGCTTATGTTCTTTGAATTGTTGCTTGCATCAAGAACAGCGGTGATGCCCCCAGCCTGCTTTCACTGGGCTCCCCCGTACCCTAATTATGTCATTTAGAGAAGGACATTTCCTGGCAGCCGTTCTTCAATTCACTGCAAACCCACTTTTGGAATACGGATGAAACAAGGCTGTAATAGCTAGCACATGTGAACGATGCTACGGGGACAATTAACCTTCCTTTAAGAGTGAGCACAAGTCCATTTTGTTTAATATTTCCAAACGATGGTACCTTACAACGAGCAGAAGTAACACTGCCTGCCAAGCTCTAGTGCTTACCCATCTAGCGGTACGTGGAGGTGTATCGTCAACTTATGGCACAGGCTACGGAAAGCTCTAGGAAAGGGCACAGATATTCTGGATATGGCTATAATCCTGGGGCATCCTCCACGCGCATGAAATTGTGCATTGACAAAAAGCTTCTTTGCAGGTACAAGCTTAAGGGAGCCCGTTAGCAACAAGTCGTGGGTATTTGCGAGTGTAGTTTAATGAATATGTTCAAATGCACTAAATTTCTGTGCCTAGACACGATTCTTCTAGGGCTAGGGCAAAGGATGAAGATTTTAGCTCACACGAGAGCCTGGGACCACGTAGTGGTGGAAGACACACATTTGCACTAGAAAAAGAGATCCTTTTTGGGTATGGTTTTTTTTAGTTAATTTAATTCGGAAGAAGGTTGTTCCCGCCTGCAAAACTTGGCTTAGGAGTACTAAAGCCATGTGCACCCATGCAAGAGGGTGGGAGTAAAACCACAACTAGCCAAAGTTCACTCTGCGCACCACTTTCTGACCCAAATGGGCTTTGTACTGCTGTGGGAAGTCCAAGGGACCATTTAATATTTTTCCTTCACATTTATTTGCTCCCTCTACCTTTCTTTGCTGGTGTATTTCTGCGGCAGAATCTTTCTGCTAGGAAAAAGGGGAGTTCACAAGTGTAATTAACAAAACAAAATATCTACCAACTGGTTTAGCTTATTCCTCCTTACTTCTTCAATTTACCTGAAAAGCCATGATTTGTGAAAAAAAAATAATTCATTTGTCAGTCCTAAGAAATAACGTTAGTAGAAACTTTCATAGCTGCCTAGAGGGAACAGACACTGGATTTGAGCAACCTGGTCTAGTGGCCCAGAGCAGGGAATTGGAGCTAGATGATCTTTAAGGTCCCTTCCAACCCAAACCATTCTGTGATTCTGTGATTCTATGATCTTTTCAAGACAAAAGGCTTCCAGGTACCATATCTCAGAAGGTGCCAGGTCAAGCAGTTCCCTACACTGGTGCCTTACAGTGTCACTACCATGAATTCCTAAAATTCAGCTATTTCTTGTATTAGAACTTCTATCAGTTTGGGGGGTTTTTTATGGCCAGATGTTTCACAAAAGACAAGTTGGTGAAGAATTGCAGGTGACACATGGTTCTGGGAAAGCCAGGCTAGTCCCGGCCGTGGAGCTGCAGCTGCGGCTGTGCTGTCCCATGGAGGAGGAAGGGCTGATCCGGGACCTGCTCCTCTTGGCTAAGGGGAGCTGATGTAAAACTTCCCAATAGCTGGGACTGCATGTGCTGAGAGTGGGGAAACCAGGGGGAAAAAGAGAAAAGAAAGAAGAAAGAAAGAAGAAGAAAGAAGAAAGAAGAAAGAAAGAAGAAGAAAGAAGAAAGAAGAAATAATAAAAAAAAAGGCAGCTAAATAATAATACAGAAATGATATTTTTTGCAGATTCCTTGAGCCTAACTGACTTTTCCTTTCCTCCTCTGTTGGCCTGGCAAAGCAGAGGTGCAGCTCCACGGTGATGTGCAGCCCCTTTGAGCAGCTTTGTTTGTCTCTGATGCATCAAACGCGGCCACAAATTATTGATAAAATAGCATGAGGCCATCACCTCAACCAACAGCTTCCCCAGTGTCAATATCAAGGTGTTTCCACTCCTCCTGATAGTGTTTACTAAATAAATAACCTTATTAGTAGGGGTTGTAAAAGCCTGATAAGGTGCTTCTAATTAGCAAAACACCAGAGGTAAAGATCTATGTTAAATGTAACAGAGACAATGAGAAATAAAGTTGATATAGGTTGTGCACTGATAAAAAAAATCCTCATCTGTTTTGCATTCACATATGGAACATATTCACTGGGGAGAGCAAGCGACATAGTTTTAGGACACTATTTCATCTTAGCAAATCAATGTACAGGCTATTAAAACTCCATTTTTCCATGAATGATAAGTGTAATTACATCTCTCTTGCAATAAAAATGAGTGCTTATTAAATGTAAATATTTAACAATGATTAAAATGCATTTAAAGGAAACTTTATAGCTTTAGTTTATATGTTCCCATCTGGGTTGCTTTTCCTAAACCACTATACTTTTTGGAGAGTTATTAAATTATTATTTTGAGAAGGACTAACACTCTGCGTGTCCCTTGCTTCAATTTTAATTTCATACACTTTCAGAGTTTATTGAAGTCTGGTGAGTTTAAGAGTCAATCAATGCACTATTGTATTTGTAGAGGTGCATCGAGGGGAAAGTGGCTTCACGAGGTAGGAAATGCCACACTGACATGTCTTTTGTGCCTCCAATTTTGATGGCCAGATACAGTTTCCTGACTCCACATGCTCCAGCTCTCAGCTGTTTCCAAAGGAAGCAAAGTTGGTTCCTTAAATGGGTTCCTTCGGTTTTATGTACGGCCCTTCTGGGGCTGTTTTAAAAGTAAGCTTCAATAAAAGGTCCACTCTTACAAATTGCAGTTATGTATAAGGAGCATTATGCGCGCAAGTCCCTGACTCCAGGCACAATTCACGGCCGTACACACAGGACTGACCCTTCACAAAGCAACGTAGTAGGATTACTGGAGAAAGGAATTCACGGGTAACCCAGGGCTTGTCAGATCTAAAAAATAAACCCTGTCTCCAGCAAAAAATCTTCCCTATGGAAGATCCTTTCAAATGCCCAGGGAAGCATCCCTGTAGATTTTAAGAGGGTCGAAGTCAGTTTTCTATAAAATCCTGCAGTTGATTTAAAAGCTGCATTGCAGGGATATAAAGTATTACGCTGCTATGGAACAGCTTAAATACTTCCAGAAAGGACACCACTCCCTGTTAAATTTTAATAAGTTCTTGATATAATTTGCGCTCAGATGTGCTGGTTTCACCCCCGTTCACTTTTACAAGGGCCGCCCTCTTCCAGTGATCCCTAATTCTCTCTTATTGCGGCTTTTTTTGAGGCAAGTTTCCCAAAGTTCAGCTTCATACTCAAGATCATTCCAAAAGGCTGGAGCTAATTTTTAATTTGACTCGTAATTTCGGTCATGTAAGCAATATCACCAAAGTCACTCACTTACCTGAGAGAGTGTTAACGGGATCAGGCCGCTGAGAGCTCATTAAAACTCCTGATCCTGCAAAGAAGCAGGAGCTCAAACCGCTGCAGAGTTTCTCGGAGTCTCCAGGTGCCCCTTATTGTAAAAATCATGCTGAAAAAGTCACTACTTCTATAATTAAAAAAGAAAAAAAGGAAAGGGAAAAAAAAAAGAAAGAGAGAGAAAAACTCAGTAGCCTTTTTCAACGTGTTTAAAAATAACAAATAACTGCCCCGAATTTCTCATTCAGGAGCCAGCCTCCAGCCAAGGAGGGTGCCTGTGCCCCCGCACGCGCATTTAAAGCATCTTTAGATTTGACATCCTCCTCCTTTTAGTTTATTAAACTCCTTTAGCAACTCTGAAATGCTGTGGTAGACAAAGGCTCAATGTGTGTGTGTGGCTTTTTAAACAGTTTTCTCCGAGGAGGAAAATTTCTGTTTAAATAAAGCTCCCTCCTCTATTGCAACTGGTACTCAAAAAAAACCCCACCCGAGGAAGAGGCTGTTTATTTCTGAAATAACACACAGAACATCATTTTACAACAGTATATTCAGTTGTTTAAGTTACATCCGATGAAAGGAAAATTAATTTAAGGCAGCGATTTTCCACAGGATAAACCTTCGGAAAATAAAGGTTTCTCTTAGAGAAAAATAAATAGTAGTAACACAAAAGGGCTTGGCAGCGTGGGCATCTTTAATTGCTTGTTTAATTAAACCTCTCAATTTAACTTTCATTTATTTATTCTTTACATATTTTTGGTCATGAAAAATATTGGTTGAAGTTAGAACATGTGTTTGTCGGTTTTAATTACAGACGTATTTTTCCTACAAAGCAAACAGCACCTCTTGCATAGAATAATGTCAGAATAACGCAAGCAACCTTTCCCGGGGACTTTTGTAGTCCGTAACACAAGACAAATATTTGTATATTTTTGGCTGCTCCTGTTGCCATTGAAGTCAATGGGGCGTGAACCCCCATGGGAGCAGGATCAAGCACTTTCTGGTACAGATGTGATGAAATAATTTAAGGCAGTCACTTTTCTACCATTTCTGAGCTGTTTCCACACAACGATTAAACATAATGCACAGTCAGATGCGCATAGGCGGGTGCACACAAACCTCAAGTTAAAATCTGCTAAATATGTTGCAATTTCTCAAATAATATCAGGTACTTGTGGGAAATTATGTGTGCATTAATAATCCACCCTATCTGTGTATTTTACCTGTGTGTTTTTTCATCAAAGTCATTGTTTCTGCTTGTCAGGGTGAAGTAAGAAGGGCTGGCTCAAATAATATACCTTTATTTTGATCTTGGACACACGACTTTATTACATGCAGTCTTTGTCAGATTTAACTTCTCAACACACATGTTTAAAATGCAATTTCCACTAACAAATGCAGCTTGCCTTTAGAAAAACCTTTCTTTTTTTTTTTTTTTTTTGGAAAAGACATTTTTGGTTTATATTTTTGGATTCATTATTCCTCTCTTCTGCCTGATAAACCAGCCTCCTGGAGGTGCCTTAAGTTCTAAGTACAAAATAAAAGCATGCATATATTCTGCGTGCATACATTGGAAATAAAAGAGCACGAGGCTGTTTTCACAAGCATTAAAAAGGGGAAGTCATCGCCATCACTTCTGTCCTTTGTTCCCACGACAGTTTCTTGAATTTAAAATTGCAATACGATGATCTGGTTTTAACCTGTATGCTTTGCACTGGTTGAAGCTGCTTTCATCTTTTTCCTGACAAAAATTAAATATCAGCCTGCCAGCGTTACCAGGTACTTTCAGCGCAGCTGACAATAGTGCCCTTTCGATAATTCTATAATGGCAGATTTAGTACGGAATAATTATACATTGTACAGAATAACAACTGCCTATAGAAAAAAAAAAAAAAAAAAAAGGACCTGATCCAAAGCCGCCTAAAACCGTGGCTATTTTTTCCTGAATGCTGCATTTTCTGAATATTAAACACACGTAGAGCTGATCCAAAGCACACAGGTGACCCGGTTCCACGCTGCGCCGATGTTCATCCACATGGGAGCCTGGAGAGGCAGACACTATCCTTCAAGGTGGAAGGGCTGAAACTCTCCCTCCCTATTCCCTTATTTCACCATGCACAGGTAAGGCTAAATGTGTTTGATTAAGGTGGAAAATTTGCTGAATAAACCAGTTTGCCTGTATTCTCTGTGCTACTTTCCACCTGGGGGTCAAATTTGTGACTGGGAATAAAGGATTCAGCGCAGAATTTGCATTTTTCTGGAATAAATCATTTGCAAGCAAAACATTCCCATCTCCGCGCTGTTCGCGGTGGGTGCCAGCAAAGCTGAGGCCGCTAAAACAGATTTACCAACAAAACTAGGAAATTCCACAGGGCTAATAAAACCCCCGACTCATTCTAATGAATTATTTCATCACTTGGCTGTCTACCGGTTTCTCGCCGCACTTCACAGCAACGCCGTGGTTTAATCCGTGCTTTCCTCCAGCAGAGACCTTGCTGTTTAGATTTTTCCATAGTGCCTTTATATCGTTCCGCTCGCTCCGCGGCAGTCCCAGCGTGCGGCATCTGCAGCCAGGCTCGGTCTCGGGGCCGGGGAGGGAGCCCGGACCCCCGGCCGTAAAACCCGGGGCCGTCACGCCGGTCCCTGTGCTGGTTTGCTGAGGGATTTTTAGCCTCTGCCACTCTGTTGGAGCACTTTTAGGGAGAGGAAAGGGGGGAATGCGGAGAAGCACCGACATCAAATTGGGTTTGCTGAGGGGTTTTTAGCCGCTGCCACTCTGCCGGAGCACTTTTAGGGAGCGGAAAGGGGGGGAACGCGGAGAAGCACCGACAGCAAACCGGTCTCTTGGCTCATTTGGATATTGAAAAACAAGGAATGCCTTTAAATGCGTTGAGATTTCTCACTTTGTGATGGGAAAGCGTTAAAAGAACAATGCTTTCATCTTGCTGCATAGCCCCAAGTTCAGGGGCTTAAAGCCGAAAGCCTGCAGTTCCAGTTCCTGCTCTTTTTGCAAGGATTTCTGACAGGACATAATGTAGCTCACAGCGGCATTAATCCCCCCTGCAGCCTCTCTCATAGTGACACCTCCCCGTACCACCCAGGCTCCACGCTCCCAAGGCTCGCGGCAGGAGGAGATAAGGCAGCCTCCGCTCCTCCGAGCACGCCAAGCCCCTAATTGCTCCCATTTATTGCCGTTAGGAAATCTGGGAGAGGGCCCAGCCCAGGTCTTTCCCCTGTTCCGCCACGAGACGTGGCCCACCGATCTCAGCGGCCGCCGGATCAGCCCCGAGTTTCGCCCTCAAATCCAAAGGAGCTCCACGCCTGGGGAGGGAGATTTAGGAATCCAGATTTATACCGCCGCAATTAACTGCAAAATTTGGCCCTAAAAATCCCACTGATGTAAACAGCAGGGCTGCAGGTCAGCACCAAGCACACAGCCCGGGATTAACGGCGGCTCACTACTGGAGCAATTATCTTCTGGCAAAGTCAAAAAACTCCCTCGTTAAGCAACCGTGGGGGTCTCGGTGCTCTCCCTTACACCTGTAAAATGCCAGATAAGGGCACCAAACAGGAGGACTCTTTTTCCAGAATTTCACTGGGAGGGCAACTTAGTGAGCACCATGTTTGTAGTATTATTTGGAAAATAAATTTTAGCAGCCTCTGAAGAAGAGTTGAGGCTGAGCGGAGTGGCTGGACCTGCTGTTTACTGGGAGGGTTAACAAGCCTGGCAATAAAACCCTGAGTAATGATGGCTCTGAAGAGTTACATTTGCTTTGGAATTTACTTTTATAAATGCATGAAATTTTACATACAAACAAGACGTATAACCACTTATATAAAAGTAAGGGGTTTTAGTGCCTCTGAGAATGATGGACTGCTACCGCAGGACAGGTCTCGTATCAGGACTGTAGGATCAGAGCTCAGTGAGTAATTCAATATTGGTTATATCATAAGCTTTGTCTTCGGTGAGCATAAAATATGATTTTCTTGAATCAATTTGTTATATGACCTTTTTTTTTATTATGCCAATCTCCCCCTGACGGACTTATTCTTAGCATTTACTATTGGAAATTCAAGCTGATTTGGTTCTCTTGTGCAAATATAATTTCAGAAATGATATTCTTTGCCTATTTTCCCCCGTGGTGTTTGCATACAATTCCTTGTTTCCATGACTGTGTCAGTCAGTAAGGGGACTAAGGTACAGGAGAGGCAAGTTCACAAATTAACTTCTTGTAAACTTGAAACAGATGAAGGAGGAATGTTTTTGTGGAGTTTGCCCGACTTTATAACAAACATCCAGCTTAATCCTCAGACTCTTTACAGAGAAATGAGGCATTTTCCTCGCATACCTCTCCCCAGCTCTCACTCTGCTTTGTGCCACAATTTAAAAAAAAGCTCACATTTTACCACTGTATCTAGGCCAAACTCCTCTTCACGGAGATACAAGATTTACCCGAGTAAACCTTGAAATATTGAGGATAACAGTTCTCTTCTTCAAATCCGGAATGAAAAGTGTAATTAATGATGCTGGGTAAAACTCTGAATTAATGTAAATCACGGCAGGATTGGGATGGAATACGGGAATTTACTTATCTCCTTAGGCAAAAGCCCGGCTTTCCTGAGAAGAGCAGTCACAGGAACAAACGGGATCAATTTTAATTTTTCTAACCCCTCCCATTTCGCTGGGATTTCTAGCTGCGATGGAGGAGTGGAGCGGGGAGACGGCAGACCCCGGCCGGGCACTGGGGCTGCTCCGCTCCCCTGGGAGCTGCGGGAGAGGGGCTGCTCTCCAGCCTGGCATCCTGCAGCTTTGCAAACACTCCCCCCTTTATTATTATTTTTTTTTTTTCCCCTCCTCGTGTTTTGTTTCCAGGCGTCGGATGCTGGTGTGATGTTTCCCGCAAGCCGCCCATCCTTCCTTGCGAACGACGTGTAGGTGTGCTATTTACATCAGCGGCGTAAAGCTGGAATACACCAGCGCCTTCACGCGAGCCGTACCCTCGCAATATTCTTGTTACTATAGGAGCAAAATACATGTAAATATTTAGGTGGATTCCTTCCAAGTGCAAGGAGCAGCTCTGAAAACACGCGGTGTCCTGAGCCAGGACATGATCTAACACACGTGGAAACGGCGGGCAGGTGAGCAGCCCTCTCTCCCCCCAACCTTCCCCTTTCCCTGGATTTCACGCCGGCCACGCACATGCCAAGATGTGGGATGCTAAATGTGCCCCGAAGTGTCGGTGGGACTGCTGGCTGGCTGCTTAGGGAAGTAATCCCACCAAAGCCCCTTAATAAATGTTTGCAGGGTCAGGCCTGGAATGATTTGGGAGAAAGTTTCCCTTGGTTTCTTTTGTTTTTTTTCAGTCTCCCAGTGACGGATGACACGTAAGAGTCAGTCCCTAAAGATCCCGTGCATTACCGACAGAAAACAACCATAAAATCCTCCCTTGCCTACAGGTCTCTGAGCTTGGCTTTTTCTGCCGGGCCCAATTTCACGTTTACGATGGTCGGGAGAAGAAGTAGGAGGGCTGAAAGAGCCCTTCCCTTAAAATCACTGTGTAAAGAAATCAGATTTTGGAACAACTGCATAGCTGTTAAACTATTATTAGACAGAGGAGGACATTTTAGGTCAGGAAAAATACAACAAAACAAAAATCCTAGTTATAAAAGAAACCAGCAATGCCTATGAAAAAGCATTTTTCATGAAAAGCTGGATTTACCTTCCTGCTCCAAGAGATAACGATGCTAAAACGTACTCTGAGTGGTTTTAAACAGAATTTAAATGCCTCTGTACTGCCTGTCTCTATTTTTTAACTGGAGATAAATTGGTTTAAGTCCTTTAGAGCACTGGGTTTCTTGTTTGATATTAGTGTACGGAGTGGCCAGTTGTCTCTGTGCTGTAGTTTACTCATTGTTCTGGAGAAAATTAACAAATATTGGCTACCCACCAATAATTGTTTGAGAAAACCAGATATGCGCTGCAGATTTTGGCTGTGTCGCTAGTCCTTATATAAGCAAAATGGGCCGTTTCTAAAACACTGTGCTCATCTGCACCAAGCGTGCAGATGGTATTTGTACTAATCAAGCAAATTCTGCCCTCCGCGACATCCGCGCGCCAAGGCCACTGCCAAGTTTGCAGCCAGACACTGCAAATGTGTCCCATTTGGGAAGCATGTGGAAGGGGGAAGTTTTGGTCACTGCAGAGGTACTCCAGCATGGGTAGACATCCTAATTCTGCCTCCCCCCTCTCCCTGAAATTTCCTATTAGGGAACAGAAAGCAAACTTTATCTATCAGCTCCAAAACCCTTTACAAATCCCTCCGACGCTCCCAGCTGAGCCGCACCATGCACTGTCCCACCTATGGTCCCTGCTTTTTCTGTGGGAAGGGGATTCCTACAGGGAATGAAAGGGTCCTCAGGGTTTCCCGCGGGCTGCGAGCAGTATGATACCCTGCACCCGCAGCAATCGCTGCAACCGCGGCTGATGCTCTGGTGTGGCCCAAAACTCCCCACTCTGGTTTTCAGAGAGAAAACCAACAATGGCGCACTGTATTTACCCCACTGCGCGCTGTGGGAAATGGAGAGGAGACAAATGGACTTTATTTTACAACATCAAGAATGTTACACCCTTTGGTAATACGTAACTAGTAACTTAAATCCATCAAAAAACTGCGTTCTCTACTATACCGCTCACCAACGGAGCCAAAGCTGTAAAAATTCATGAAGGAGTCAGTAGCAGGCTGGCAGGGGTTACAAAATCTACAAAAACTGCTAGAAGTCACAGTTTTCTCCGTGAAAGTCACGGCCATAACAAATATACCAGACAGCTCGCTTTCTAATCCATTCCCAGGAAGCTGCATTGTGCCGGGCTCAGCGGATCTTAACGTCCAGCGAGGTCGGGAGGCAGCAAGAGGAGGGTGCGCAGGGACCAGACAGACATGGGGTCCCACTGGGTGCGGGCTGCTGGGGTGGGAGGGGACCCCGAAACACCCCCAATGCTCTAGACCTGGGTTTGCCTCGCGGTGGATGACGCAGAGCCGGTAGGTGACTGAACCCACTGGAAAACAAAAGCTCTGCCTGGAAGAAAAGGGCTCCTTTTCACTTCTGTTCCCCATGTCAGGCAAAAATTAATGACTCAATGCACCTTTCTCTGATGTTGTCCATCATGCAAATAGTGGTGGGCAGGAGTCAATATGAACTTTAAACACACCTGACACAGGTGGCTTTTGCCTTTCAATGCTAAATGGCCACTGGCCAACAATTCACAGCGCAGCATAAAGGAATCCTTGTGGCGAGCAGCCTTCCCTCTGTTTATATTTGTTATTCCAGAATGAAGCTATTCATCGGGGCTGAGATGAAACTGCCCAGGTGAATAACTTCCTGAAACCCATAGCTCCTGCAGGAGTGCGACCAAAATCAACTGCCAAATGAATGTGGTGTGTGAGCTTGAACCTCGGGGAGAAAGCCCAGGAATTAGAGCGATGCTGGAGGGGAGGATGCGGCCGGCAGGGGATGCTCAGCTGTCCAGGATCCCGCTGCCCCAGTGTCCTTATCGTGGTGTCTCTCCCAGGCACTGGTCAAGCTGAATCACTGCCCTGGGTATTTTCATCTAACCAGTGGGTCTTCTCCTTGTCCTCTGGGCCACGTCCTGCTGCCAACGGACCAACATTGTCACAGGCACAGATGGAAAAGAAAATAAATCAGTGAATGATATTACGTTTCCTGACTTTAGCAGTCAGTCTGTGGTTTTTTCCAAAAACAGCAATCTGAAATAAAATTTGGGGCTGTTCTCAGGAGGGTTTCAAAGGCACTGCTTTTTTTCTATGAAGCAGTTGCGGCTTATCTCCAGGAAAACACACGTAACCCCCATCAGTTGTACTTCATCCTTCTGCAATTTCAGTGCAAGCCTGTGAGTAAATTTCTTTTTCTTTTGGATGAAGCATATCCTATTCAAATATCATTTAATCAAAATAAAAAATAGATTGCACCGTATCCAAAAAAGATATACAGACTAAATATTTTAGTGTGTAGTCACTAAAATAACGGCAAAGGGGAATTTGTAAGCAGTTTGGGAAGTTTTCCTTCGGCTTATGCATAGAGAAATCTTTACATACTATCAGAGTTGGGATTAATTTATCACCAAGCCCAGGAACTGTTCCCAATCGGAATTAGCCACACTAATGTCTGGAGCTGACAAGCACAGCTGCAGCAAGCTCCCTCATGTTTATTGTTGTAGTTTTTCTTGTCTTTTAACAGTTTGTACGCTAACAGAAGAGCAGGAGCTAAAACGGCTCATCTTTGTTCTACTATTGCAATGAGTTCGTTAAGGTAATGAAGCACCTTAAAGGCTGGTTTTCAAGCTCCTGATGGGATCAGTAGTAGGCGCAGAAAATAGCCGCACGTTCCTAAGTCTTTTCTGACTGTTCTGTTGGAAAATCTCTGAAAGGCGAGTACAGAAGATTGCATTCAGACTCACCTTTCTGTGTCGCCTGATTCCTGTTTTAAAGCCTGCTTTGGAAAACAGTGGCGTGTAGCAAAGGACCGGAGGTACAAGCCTTTGCTGAACGGGGAACAGAAGCAAAAACTAAAAAAAAAAAAGAAAGAAACTTGAATTTAGCTGATATAGATATATATTTCAAATATTGTGAGCAGTAGAAAAAGTCTATCAGCCGAGGGAGTTGGCAGAGAGAGGAGATATTATGGCACCAAACAGTGTTTTCTTTTCCTTCGTGTTTGTGCAGGATGGAAGTCATTCTGCTTCTGAAAAGCAAATGTACTGACAGCATGAAAATCTTATTTATTCAATAAGAAATTGCCATAGATCAAACTGACAGGTTATCAGCTGGCATGTATTAAAACTTCCACGCAACACGCATGGTCAAATCAGACCTCAGGAGTTACACGGGGGCTCTGCCTGTGGGCAAGTCTCTGCGCTGGGACTCGTGGCCACATGAGTTCTTCAGGGCTTTGCCGTGGCTTCGGGCCAGTGCACCCAGTTGTTTTTTATTCTTCCCATGGAAACATGGGAGCAGGGCAAGAAAGCAGGTCTGACATCTGTCTCACCTGCCACGGAGTTGGGAGACAGCCAGGATGTGCATCTGGGCCGGGGACTTGGAAGCAATTCCAGGTCCTGTATTTTAGGCATCATAATAGGTCAGTAAAGTATTTCTATCCTCAAGTTCATTTTGCGCATTACATGTACACTAATTCAGCTGGAATACATCCAGATTACCTATCCATTTATACAAGAAAACAGCCAGAGGCAGGCCAGCGAGGAACAGACAGTGCCGGTGACTGCCAGATGTCGCGTATCGAGCCAGATCCTCATTTGGCCCGTAGACCTCGTCCTGCCTGCCTGGTCCCAGGCGCCTCTGCCAGGCTAGAGCCCCAGTGCCTCTGCTCCCAGCCTCCCCCCTGCAGGGTTTCGGGGAGCTGCGGAACAGCGGAAGCGGTGGGGAGGGATGGAGAAGAAGAAGGGAAGAGATTGCAGAGGGACAGAAGAGGAGGGAGAGGAGTGGGGAATTCTCTTGGCGCTTGCACCCTCTGGATGCTCATTATCACCTCCCTCCCCAGGGCATCCACCCTGGCAGGTGGTACCTGTGCAGCCTCTCATGGAAGAAGGACCTGTGCCTCCAGTCTGGCAAGTCTGGCTTTGAGTCTCTGCTGCTCCCCCAGGTGGGAAAATCCAGAATTAACTGAGGTAACGCACTCGCCCGGCAACCCCAGAACTGAGGAAACGCTTCCCCACCTGGTCCTTCCGACAAATTCACTTTACAAGCCTGGGGGCACACGTGTGTGTGTGCAAACTCCTCACCCAAACCGATGTGGAGTTCGCTCACCATTTTCCATCGGGCATAACTACATACTCCCCTCAATGCCACAGGGGATTAGGACACTCCAAGGATATTGCCAGTGATCTTATGGAGCCCTTTACCTGCAGCTCACCAGGAGTCCAGCTCAGCAAAGCTTAAAGGTTGTTTATTTAGATTAACAATTATAGAAGAAGGAACGGGGAGAAGTATCGGTTCAAACAGGGAATCAGCTGGGAGGGGAGCAGATTCTAAAATTTCTTTTGCTTGATGTTTTTGCGGGAAAGCTGGGAGAGAAGAGGGATGAAGTACTCTCTGGCAGAGCAAGGGGAAGGAAAATAAGTAAGTGAGACTGTTCGTTAGGGATGTTGGGAAGCAAATGAATTGCCTTATCACCTTTGCTTCTTTTCTCCCACCCTCTACTACTCTGCTTCCTCTCTGACAGGTCCTCGCACGTATGTCGGGAAGGTGATATGGATATAGACCTGCAGGTCCTCAGTCCCGTGGGTGGCTGCAGGATCCGGGCGGCTGTTCCATGCTCAGACGGCCAAACCTGCTGCACCTGCGGGGTCCCAGGTTTCCGCTGCTTCGGCTTTTCTTGCTTTTCAGAGCCAAAAGCAGATGAACAAATGAGCCGAGGGTCTGGGTTCCTGCATTCCTGCTGCCCAGCATCACTAAGCCTTGGAGTGGACCTGCACAGCATCCCCCTGCGCTTTTCCAGTAACAAGTGAACACCTCGGGCTGCCTTTTCCTCCGTGTCCGTTGGAGGGCAAGCCATGGGGAGGGCACGCTGTGCCGAGACGGGAGCCAGGGCACACTGAGAACGGGTGACCCGAGCATCTCTGTGTTACGCTGCCCGGGAGGAGATAGTTTCGCGCCAATTAGAGCAAAGTCCTGGTGCTGTTTTGCCCCACAGACAGCGGAGGAAGGCTGCGTGCCTTCCCGTGGCCTCCACCACTGTGCTGCTTTGCTGTAGTTATTTTCATTTTAGCCGTATGCCAAGTTTAAGGCTTCAAGGATTTTCCTGCAGTGACCTCTAAATCCCTTCACTGGTCAATATGATGCATCACCATTCAGTATAATATCCTTCTGTCTGGTTTGCTGGCCCCAGACTTATTATTTTATGTTTCTGTACATTAAACTGCATTTTCCATTCACTGGCCCAGGCAACCAGTGGATTCAAATCCCTTGTTCCTCGTTATTTGTTCCCTGTCCAATTTTGTGCCCTCCACAAACTTTGATAGTTTGTGGAGGTATTTTCATTCAAGTCATTTGCAGTTATTATAAATGAGGGAAGTCCCTTGGTGTTCTCATTTGTTGAGCCTTTACAATACAGGATTACCTTTTCAAAGGAGGACGCAGGGGTTTAGCAGCACGACTAGTGGATATTAATAGATACCTCCTGGTACGGATCCTCTGAAAGACACCGCTGCTGTCACAGCGGCTTTCTTACCTCTGCCCAGATGAAGGTTGTAAATCCGAGCAAGGGCTCGTGTCTTTTGCTAAAATTGTTCTAGAGTGTAAGGTCTGTGAGAGATGGAGAAAGAAAGAGGGAGAGAGTAAGGCACCAGGAACAGCAGCTGATTAGGGAGTGGGAGCTATCATGGGAAAACAGGAATTTCAGGCACCTGACCTAATGCTCTCAGGTGCAAAGGGGAACTTGGGTGTGAAACATGGAAAAGACTGGGAAGGAAATGTTTTCTTTCTATGGATGCATTTATTTGGCCCTGTTGTGTGCATCGCCATCGCTATTGGCTTTCAGCCTCGCTACCCGCCTTTGGTCCTCCGGCGGGTATTTCCTCATGTTGCAGTTGAAAAAAGTGAATTGTAAACCCCAAAGCTGCAAAACTATCTGGAGCCCTAAGCCTGCTGTCCTGATCCCAGCCCAGGGCCACCGTGGGAGCAAGCCATGGCACAGCCTGCCGGCCCGGCCACCGGACCCCAATGACGGTACAAACTAGGTTCAAGCCCAGATTCCTTATGGATATTTGCAGCCGCCTCGGCACCACAAAAGGAAACAAAAATGTCTCCCCATGAACTGTGCAGGTTTTATTAAACATGTGTTTTGGTTCGAAGCCAAACTGCGCTCGGTTGTTTTATCACTGTTTATTCCTGTCTTTCACAGCCTTTATCAGTTATCCACATCAGACCTGTGAGCACTGCGAGGGCTGAGTCACACAAATAGTACTTTTATCTGCAGTCAAATCTATAATCAGGCAACAAAACCCCCTCATCTCGCTTCTATTTAGAGTCCCAACTCAGGCTCTTAAAGAAAAAGGGACTCCACAAAGGAATTTCAGTAATTATCCTCTCCCCTCCGTCCCCCAGATGTTGTTTTGTATGATATAGGTACCTGTGGATACTTGAAAAGAGCACTCAGAGCTGCCGTCTCTTTAATGGAAGACTTTTAGGAAAGTGAACTTTAACTTTTAAACTTCCCTATGAAAAACAGATCCATGTTAAGTTTGATACCATTTGCCTCAGGATGATCTCAGCTCTTAAAATATGATGGTTTTAGTTGGATTAAGAGCCTATATTGTTGCTGAAGAGAAAGAAGGGTGCCTCTTTAATTGCAGCTCAAATCTACCTAACAATTGCCACATGTTGAACAAGATTTAAGAGTTATTAAATATGAAAGCCACTATTGCTCCTCCACCATGAGCAGCCTTTTGTTTTTTTAAACCTGGAAAGCACTAAGTAAAAGGGGGAGGAAAAATGTAAAAAGCAAAGCAAAAACCCCCCCCCCACCCTAGTGAAAAACTGAAATCTGAAGAGGTATGTTTGCTTTCTGTGAAGGCTGAAGTTACCGCAATGCATTGTTGTCTGCAGCGGCATCTGCTGCATTAACTGAAGCAGACTTCTGGCAGGTCTGGTAATCTTATTGCTAGGAAAACGTAGTACAAATTCCCAACAGTCATTGCTTTGCTGCCATCCGTTACCTGGGGTTATTTACCAGCAATGGGTCGGTGACTTGACCAGAGCTGTGCTAAGCGAAGGCTCCTCTGACTCTGGCCCTGGGTGCAGCCCCCGAGGCTCGTGATCTGCCGCGCTCAGCTCGGCTCCTGTGCAGCCTGGCACAGCCCGGGAAAGACACCGAGGACCCAAGTCTGTGAAATCTTCTTTAAACCCCTCCTGCTCTTTGGTCTCAGGAAAAAAAAAAAAAAAAGCCCATTTATTTTTTTCTTTTTTTTTTCTGTATTTGTATGGTGAAAGAGCAGCCTGCAAACTGACTCATTCCTGCTGGACTGTTTTGACTTTCCATTGTGTTGCTGAGTAGATCTGCGGTACCCTGAGCCCAGCAGCAGTGCTGGCTGCAACCTGCTCTGGGGAGAAAGCCCCCAGCCAACCACTGTCTGAACCTGCTTCTCCTCCTTCGGGCCACGAGTCCCTGATGCCCTGGAGCCGTACGACCCAAGGAACAAGGGTGCTGCTTCCACTAGGATAACGTTTGCCATATTGCTGTCGCATTCGCTCAGTTCCCTTTACGGCCGCGCTGCCCACGTCTTGTCTGTCCCTTTGTCTCCTCGGAGCGAGCCCGCTGGCCTGCCTGGCAGGAAAGCGCTGGCAGGGGATTAGATCAGCTCGCTCTTGATGCCACCAATTTGGGTCACTTGGCTTCACAAACCTGAGCTGGGACCTCAGCCTGGGTACCCAGCTCGGGATAGGCAGAAGCCAGCAGACAGGACAGACCCCGCACCCTCCCAGCTCCTGCGGAGGAGTTTTAAGTAGCGGGATGCTCCGAGTCCTCACTATGCCCGGGAGTTTCTCAGGAATGTGGGTGCTTTGGAGAGCTCTCTGCTAACTTTGCATCCCTCCGTGCTGTAAGTTGCTCATCGCTGTTTAGGACACTGATCCCCGCGGCAGCTCGGCTGGCTGGCTGCCAGAGCCCTGACACTGGTCTGGAAGGATCTTCAAAGTGGAGCGCTCTCTCCTTCCCCAGCTGTGCTCGGAACAGCCCGGGTCGTTCAAGGGACTTCTACCCGTTGCTCATCCGTGTGAATTTTCCACATTCTTTTCTCTTTTCATGTTAGGGATAAATCTCCTGCGGAGAGAAGCTCTGCTGGGCTGTGGTGCCTCTCTGGGAACAGCCTGCACGGCCTGAGCTGTCGACTTCAGTCCCAAAGCAACACGCCAGCACATCTACTCAACTGACTGAGTCCACAGGATACAACTGTATAGGAGGCGAGAGCAGACGTAAAATACGTCAGGGCAATAAGGGGTGTTTTTATAAATCATCTGTTATAATTTGTAGGGAGTTAATGTTGGGTCAGATGGAGAGTTACAGCTACTGTATCTGAAAAAAAAAGAAAAAGAAAAAGCTAAACCGTGATTTTCAGAGGTCAACTATTAAATTTCTTTTCAGATGTTAGCCTTCTACTCCCTCTCTGTTGTGCTTGATAGTATTTCGTCTTCAGCCTCTAGGAGCAGGATTTTAAAGTTATGGTAATATAGTTTTCATACAATACATTATTCATTTTTCTAGCTCTCCATTTAGCAATCCTGTAGGATGGTATAGTTTAGGGCAGGGGCCACTGCAGATCTTTGCAGTCTGGCAGGAGAACTCAGTTAAGCCTCTCGGGTTACAAAGGAAAAGCAATTTTCATTTTCCCTCCTGCTCAGCAAAGTAAAACCCAGCTCCTAATTTTCAGCGAAGAAATCACAATGGTTGGATTTTTCGTGTCTGATCTCAGACATACCCCTGTAAATCTGGAGATGCTTACGGAGCTGGGAACCCAGTTCTCTCTTTGGCAAGGTGCAGGAAAGGGGAAAGCTGCTGGCTTTCTACCAGGTTCTTAAGCTTCCCTCTCTACAGGGCTAACGGAAGCCCTTGATTCCTCTTGTACAGTTGTTCCATCTTGTACTGGCTCAGCATCGCCCCCGGAGATATCTGCTGGGGAACGCTCCTGCAGCACTTTCTCCAGCCAGTTTCCAACCTGTCCTTGCCATGGCTTGATGTCAGCCTCTTCCCTCTCCCCCAGCTCCCCTCTCGCAGACCTGCCTTGCCATTTGTGCCAGACGTCAGGTCAGCTGCTCGTGGAGCAAGTCCTACTCGAGGGGCTGGAAGCTTCAGAGAGACTCGTGGAGATGCAGACCTTTTCCGCTGCCTAAAATCTCCCCGACAAATTACAATTTGTGCTTAGGAGACAAAATTAAACCCCTTCCTTCTTACAGTAGGTGGAAGCATTGTTTAGAGTATGGGATTGTAGTCGGGACTCCCAGGTTCTGCCTTTGTCCGTTCCGCTGTGTTTCCTTGGCTTGCACTTTCCCAGACATGATCATGATGTTTTGGAAATTTCTTTGACCAACAGGATCAATTTTCAGAACAAAATCAAACTGTTGTCATCTTATCCATCCCCGTGATAGAGCTAGAAAGCTGGAAAAAAGATTTCTTGACTAATCACCACGGGGAAGGGAACAATTGGGGCATTCATGGAATAAACCAGCTTTCCAGAACTTTCATTCTTTGGCTCCACCCTTTCCCCCAACAATAAAATGGCTCTTCAGTTGTTGCGCTAACAATTATATGGACAGGGAATTGGCGTTGTTTCGTCTTCTTTTTCTACTTCTTAGTTTTCTTTTTTTAACTCTGACTTTATTATAAAATTCCAACTTCCAGCTGACCCTTGAATAATTGGTTTTGTTGCAAGGGTTATTTGAGGTCTAAATGAGCCTGATGACATCTGTTTAATTTTAGATGCCTGGAAAATGTTCTAAAATTAATGAAATCCAAATGTATGACAAACTAATAGAACAATTTTTATTTATTAAAAAGACGGTTAAAAATAATTCTAAACATTTCAAGAAAACAAAAGAGGTGAATGGGATTTGTCATTGTTTAAATTGTACTTATTATATTACATTTCATTGAAATGCCCTCTTGACCTTCCACAGTTTGCTCGATTTCCTCGTCAGGCTCCTTCCAGCTAATTTGCTTTGACATAAACAAAAAGAAAAGAACTCAAGAATCAAATGCAGTCGTCCAATATTTGGGGTCTCGGTGCTGATTATAGCCAGATACAAATAAGAATGAGTGGAACTTGCTAAAGGGAGGACCATGTTATTAATTCTTCATGAACATTTGGATGGTCATGGGAAATGTATGAAGCCGCACAAATCTCAAATGTATCACAAAATGTAGCTTGAGTGCTCATTCCTTTTAAAAATGTGTAGTTGAAATGCACAATTTGCCATTTTCCTCTTTAGCAAGTTTTAGTCCACCTTTTTGGGCTGCAGAAACGTTAGGTGGCTTAAGTAAGCAGTGACAAATCATGAGTGAGGAAAGGTGATTTATTCATTTTATGCACTTGATTTGCTACATGCATTCTTTCAAAAGGAATGCTTAGCCAGAGGAATTACACAGACATCATGGATCATCCAGGAGACAATTTCCACTAACGTTTGTAATATTCTCAGTGCAACTGGTGCTGGGATTCTAAATATCGCTTCTTGTGTGGCTTAAAACCCCTCCAAAACAAATACAAATTAGAGTTTGTAGGAATATATATACACACATACAATCTATGTCTTTTTATAGGAAATAAAATAAAACAGACCAACATGGGGTTTTATGGTACTTTTGTACAGTATGGTACTGTGAAGCACGTGATAAATAGCAAATTGGGCAGCATGAATGACTCTGCAGGTAAACATGATTTTGTCAATGAACGAAGTGATAATTCTCGCACACCTTCACCTTTAAAAAGGAAATGAAACTTAATACTGTGGGTAGAGGTCCCCTCAGGAATCAGCAACGTCTCAGGAATATTTAAAATAGATTGTTTAGGAAAGGTTTTATTACACAGAAACATGTCCCCAGGATAAACCGTGCATTTGTGTTTCATTTACAGCTTCCCCAGAAATTACAGCGACCGTCACCCAGGTATGGTACCTGGGTGGAACAGTGCAGAGTACCTGAACGCAATGGACTTCTTAAGTTGCCCTCTTCTTTCTGGGAGCCCCCCTGGACTCCTAGGTCACTTCTGAAGTTGAGTTTCAACTCCATTTTTGGAATACAGAAGTTTGAAGAGCTAATATTAGGGCTGGTTATCTGGAAGCCTCTTAAAAATCACAGGGTGCAGAACTGTTCAGAAAGGGGATCAGTCTAGGGAGTCCTTTTTGTTTCCACCCTTTTTCTAAGCAATGAAAAATAAAAATCATGTTGAAGATAAAATTATTAAGGATCCTGAAGAGCCAATTGTGCTGATAACAAACCTTGCATGGAGGTGATTTAGTCCATGCATGTAGCTTGTTGTTCTTCTGGTCAATGGATTAGACTTACACCCTTTGTGTTTAGAAAAAGCCAAAGAAGCATCAAGATTGTAAATGTCTTCTGATCTTAGCCGTATCTGCGGCTATCATGTTGGAGGTCTTCCATTTTGGGGGCCTTTTTCTGGCTGGTCTTCACAGCATCTTTTTGCATTGACTTCTTGGGGCTGAGTGAATTTTTGACTCCTTGCTTGAAGTTGCCAGACAAAAGCATTCAGATTACAGGTCCGCTTTTGTACTCTGGCATTTTACAATTGTTGAAAATTACCTTGCTTTCTAGGTAAAGGCTACCCTCAAATGGTAACGAGTTACTGTCACTTACAAGCCAAAAGCTGCCTAACCTGTTTCCAAATTCTCTGAATTCTGTTGTCAGCTAGTCTGGTACTTTCTCAAATACCTGTGGGTGTTTGAAAAGAGTAATGCACCTTGTATAGGAACTGCAGGCAATTTTTCATGAAACTCCAAGATTTCTGTAAGGGTGGGCAGAATCCACTGTGGTGCCCGTGAAATCTCTCAGGTTCTTGAGAATCAGTGATTGACTGTTAGCAGTAAATTAGGATAAAGCTGACAAATACATAAAAGATTGGTGGAATCGGAGTGATCAACATCATTCTGGGAGCTGGTTGTATTTGCTATACTTATATCTGATAACAGAGTAAAACTATTTAACCATAGTTTATTGGACATTTCTCTGTAGTACAGGTGCTGAGCTCCAGATAACTGTGTTACGTGGCTCAGTGCTTAACCTTATCATTCAGTCATTTTTAGCTCAGTTGACAGAAGGATCACTGGTGTAGCTGTAATTGGAGTTTACAATGTTTGCAAGTATTAGGTGACTTGTAGCTTAATGCCATAACTATAGGGACAATAAATTACATAGTCATTAGAGGGCTTTAGCTATTCGTATAGTATTGAGCGTAAGGAGGACAGTAACATTTCTCTAATAACACATAAAACATATATTCCAATTAAAACCATAATAGGATAGACTTGGCATTATATTACAGCCTCTCACGAATTTCACTGCTTAGAAATTATTACCGTTAAAATCACGGTTTCAAAGACTTGCACACAGGGATAATAAATTCTCACAAGCAGGTTTAGACAGCAGCATTGCGCCCCCATGGAGGAAGGCTGTGTTTTAAACTGTGAAAATTCAGCTAGTGAGCAAAGGTTTGAGGCGTTGGGTTTCTTGCTTCCCTTTTTGTTCTCTGTGTTTGGCTGACTCCCCAAACCAAGTGAAGCTTAATTAAAAGCAATTGAGTAAACAGAAAGCAGTCAAAAATGATATTTAGAGGCTTTTATCTTCTTCTAGAAGCAGTTCTGCCCCTGTATATTACTCTGTGTTTTGCTGTGTTCTTAGGAGACTTATTTGAAGGGATGTTGAAACCATCATATTTTTAGATCCCAATCTGTTTTCTATCCTTGATATGTGCAGGGTTTCTTCTACCAAAAGACGTGCCCAAAGAGCGTAGTCAGAGGTAGACTTTCTCTAAGGAACAGTTTAATGCAATATATTCTCCAGTGTTCAAATACAAAGTTTTTACCTCTCTTTTCACTCACCATTGATGTCCCCGAGGACAGCACACAGCTGCTACGTGTGTGCATTCAGACGTCAGAGCTTGATATATTCGTTATCCCAAGGGGATGTTTCATTTATGTTTGAAGGTGTTGAGTCCTATGAAACTCAAGCATCTGTCTCACTGCAAGGAAACAAGTATGTGCTTACATGACCTTCCAGAAGAAGGCTGCTGGTCAGAATGGGACCCCCTTCCTTTATTTGAGATTAGGCCTCCTTGTTTGTTCACCAGTCACTTCATCCTTGTAAAGCCGTGAGAGATACAGAGCTGTTTGGAAGACAAACTGAACTGTGCTTCCTTGGTCAGTTCTTCACCCCTCTCTCCCTGCCCATCCTGCAATAACCTCCTTAAGTCTCGGTTGTTAAAATGGTTATAAACTTGCTTTGGGAGATTATGGGTTTGCATCACAGTTACACAAAGATTATTTGAAGTGTGGTTAACATAGACTAGGACTTATCTCCCAAAGCTGTTTCACAACAAGCAGAACTACTAAAGACCTCATTCCAGATTGTCAGGAGATTAGAAAGGGAAGTTAAATGGGTCCCCAGGGGGGAAAAATTAAACACCTTTTAAAAAACAAGACTGTTTCTTGAAACAAACTTGCAAGAATGACTAAGAGATTAATTGACTGTTTTTCCTCAGGAATTTTCAGCACCAGGCAGTAAACAACATCAAATAAGCAAGGTTGAAGCCACTAGCAAGACGCAGAGAGTATCAGAGCCCTGTCTTGGGTTGGAAACTGCTGCTTTCCCTAGAGTTGGAGCAGACCACAAAACTAGACGATGAAAAGGACAAAGTTGTCTGTGTCAGCAACAAGAGGGTCACTAGCAAGGGAGTCACCCTGCAGTTCCTTTCCTAATGCGGCTGAATTCCCATCCTTTCTCTCCAGGGTGAGTTCTGTTTCTTAAAAGAAAATACTTGGCAGGTTTGTTGTGCAAAGCTTTCCTCCATCCACAGTCTCCTGTGAGAACCTCGAATAGCAAACCCACTCACGGGAAGCTGGGGAGACCACCTTGGTTTCTGGTCTTCTTAGCCTGGACCACGCAGCACGGCGCTCCTAAGCTCCTGTGTGTAGGGAGGAAGAGGGCTTTGCTCTCTCTTACTCCTGGAACTCCGAGGATTCCCATCCTAGCAGCTCTGCCTTCGACACCCAACTTGCCGACACTGAGAACACATCTCCAGTTGAGAATGGACACACATGGGGCAACTGTGCCTCGAATCTCTCCAAGCACCAGCCTGTGCTGTAAAAGTTATCCTTCCTGCATCCAAGTTGAGGACTCGGATGAACAATATAGAGTGGGTAATACCAATCAGCTGTGAGTTACATCCCCCGGACACATGCCTCCATAATGGACCCCCCCGTACTTTAGGAGTTGAAGTGCAATCTGCTCTGCTCTTCTGTACAAAAGTTTCTGGTATATAATAAAAATAAACAAAGAATAGTCTCCAGTGCACAGGCCAAAGATCTTATAGTTGCTGTAGGAAACATACACAAGTATATTCTAATGGAAACAATGTGATGTCTTCTTGCATGTCCAGAAATTTTTCATTCTGTCATAACACTGTAGTCTCTCCACTCCTCTTCATAAGCCCTTCATCCCTCTTTCCTAATGGTTTACAATATAGAACAATTTAACTGTATATATTGATGTAAATCATGTCACCTTCTCTGTGAATTATATAAAATAATTCATACTGGGGAACTCATGGAAGGGTTTTTAAGGCTGCAATTCATCTTCTCGTTTCCATTACCCTGGGCAAGAAAAAGAGCCAGATACAAATTTGGCTCTTTCCTTCGGAAAGGAAAAAATGCAGTTATTTAATATCTGAAACTAGTAGTTCCGCTTATTCATAAATTGGACTGTACAAGCCCTGTGGACGGGGTGTTAGTCCAGACTATCTCCACTGAAATCAGTGGAACTATGAACAGCAGACAGCAAAGTTTATATATGTTTGTAAAGTGCCAGCTAATCAATGACACTAAAATAATTACAGATAAAGCCAGCTTCTTATCAATTTTTGAACTTCCTACCCAGTCAGAAAGTAATTTTCATATCAAGCCTAATCTATTGGTGTCTGCACACTTGGAAATCACTGTGTGATGGGGAACTGCCCCTTGCCCTGTCCATTTGTGTGTTAAAGTGGGCATTAGTGAGGTGGCACCAGGCTGCATTTCATTCCCTGCCCAAGGCTGGCTGAGCTGTACTCCGAACGCAAGAAAGCGTTGGATATGGTTGGACTCGATGATCTTGAAGGTCTCTTCCAACCCAAGTAATTCTATGATTCTATATCTAAGACTCCAGCTTGTCACTGTGTGCGGCTCCACTGCCCTTGGGGCAGCTGTGCAGAATGACACCACCTCTCCTTCCCTGGGTAACAAGCACCCACGAATTCACCCAGCAAGAGAAGGGAGGAGGTATGGGTAGCAGGAGCTGCGTTACCTTGGGAGTGGGGAGTCCTGCCCTGTGCTCACCCTCTGCTCACCGGATGCACAGAGTATGGATTGATATCGCGGACCGGCAACTCCTTTCCTCTACCAGCCACCATGGCTATAACCAGGAATGACACTGCAGGCCCCCCAGGCTCACAAGAAACAATTTTGCAATCTTTACGTCCTTGTAGTTATTTCGAAAGCCTCCAGACTTCTTTTAAAGGAGTCATATTTTATTCAACTTGTATTTTCTCACCCTCCGGTTGCCAACACTAGCCCACAGGGCTGGCTGATTTGCACCTAAGACCTGCTATTGAAATACAAACACTTAAGCAAGTATTGGGCATTTAAACGGTCCAATTTAAGTATTTGAAATAAGACTTTCATACATTTTTTCTCAACCTCTCCACCCAAACCTGAGATTTAGATACCCATTTAGGTGGCCACATCTGAGAGACTGGCACTCAAAACATATACAAGCTCATTAAGCATGCAATTATGGTCACATAATTGTGGTATTCCACACAGGGGCAATTGCTTGGATTTCCTGTGGGGAAAAATGAGCATATGTCCTCTACGGAACAGGAGAACATTCAAACTCTATGCAGCTGTACTTGTATGCAGAAAATGCACGGAAAAATCCTTCACGTGGGGCATCTGTGTTAAAACCAGGAAAGGACAGCTCCAGAAACTCAAGTATTAGGAGTTAACATTATAATAGCTCAACTTTTGAAATCCCTCCTTGTACTGTCACTTTAAATGTTTTATTGATTAAGGCCTCGATTACTTAACCTAAACCCCTATATTTATATTTAGCCAAGGTAAGTTATGAGTCACCAGTAATCCTTTTGATCCAGAGGTTGCCATGGGTCACCAGAGAAATGAGTTGAGTTATAATATCCTAGCAAACTAGCTGTGTGTACAGAAGAATAAATTAAATAAACTCTCCTTTAGAAAGGCTCAGTGATTCCGTACTCTGTTTCTGTTTAACCAGAAAATGTTGTGTTTGTTTTCTTTTCTCCTTCCATCTAAAACCAAAATATATTTGTGATGACAGATGCAAATACAGCCGCTGGTGTTTGTAGCCAGCTGAATTGTCTTTCCATGAAGGGTGTCAGCACTTCAGCCCTGAGCCTTGGCTGCTCCGGCTGAGAATGGGAGTCATTTATACACATGTGAATAAATGTCACTCAGGTTACCTCTCTGTGTGAAGCTCCAAGTTGAAGTGGCATCACCCAGGTGTGTTTGCCTCTGTCCCATCAGGTCTGGTGTTTACTACTACAGCTAAACAAAGTGCATCTTCCTCATCCTCAGAACCTGCAAAGCACGTGAAACTTTGGACCAGCATGTGTCCAAGCGTTCCCCTGCGCGTGCAGTCCAAGTCTCGCCTCAATGCAGAAAGTTATTTCAGTTCTCAGGCGGGCCAAGTCTGCAGACCCTAATGAGAAGAGGAATTTTCTTTTTTCTTGCTTTTTATAGTCTTGGACCCAGTTAAACAAGGTGGTGAGTGCCCAGAGCTCCTGTTCCAATCCTGCAGGCCTGGTTTCACATTAGCATCTCTGCCTCCCAGGGACTGTTGCCCGCACCAGTCGCGGATGCAGAGAGCACCCTCAAGGAGTGTGTGCACGCAGCGGTGTGAGGGGACCCAGGTGTCTTCATACTCTGGGTCACTCCATAGCCCTGCCAGGAAGCTGTGCTTGCAAGTTCTCTCTTTGGACACACAGGAAATTTTGTCTAATGCTGGCCTGCTAGCAGACATGGAGATTGGGTGCAGACATAACCCAAGCCTTAGGTCTGAATTCACTTTGAACTGAAATTAGTATCACAAACTAGCAGAGCCTTTTCCTTTGTTTGCTATCTTTGGTGTGGTTTATTTTTGAAATGTATGTATGTTTCAAAGAAGCATCTTGAAAATTTATTTTTATGGTGGAAATGGAATGCTTCCTGGTTTTTTTGAGTGTCTTGGTGTAAGCTTATGTCCTAGAACAAGCTAGTGTTAGCAGTTGCATACCAAAACCATGTATGAGAGATTGAAACGAATGTGACTTCCCATCTAAGTCAGGTAGACCTTGCCCATAGGAAGCTGCATGACCAGAGACTAAGGAGACTGTCCACTGAGCTCTTCTGACATGGTTTAGTAACCTTCCAAGTGGTACTTGCTGGGCTTGCTCAGAACAGGAGATACCTCATAGTCGTCAGAAAGCAGATGGTGAGTCCTAGATGTTCAACACTTGTGGATTACTAAGGAAAGCACGTAGAGGGAACAACTCTTAAAGGACCTAAACAAAAATGTCTGGTCTGGTTTAGGTTCCTAACTCGCTAAGTGGGTGAGCGTCTGTTCATATCTAAATAAGCGTGGGAGGCCTGGGGCTGTAAAATCATTACATTAAAAACTCTGTGAGCTGGGACTACTGATCACGTCCAAGCGTGGCAGCTGGCTGGTGCTACTTCAGCCTCTGAGTCTTCTCTGAACAAGTGCTCCAATTCTATAGCAGAAAAAAAGCAGGTTCATGAAAGAATCTTCACCCCAGTAACTGGGGGAAACTGGGAAGAGTGTTGGTGGCTTTGAAGTACACGATTGTCAAAACTTTTTTACTTTCTACATTTTTTACTTACTTGGTCTTCCATCCATACCAATATCTAGTTGTGTAATTTACTGGGCTTAGTTGCACTTGATCGTTAAGTATAACTCAATGAAAGATTTGACCTCAAGAGATATCCTGTTTCACAAGTGGCCTGTTTCTGAAACGAGGATAATAAACAAATGAGTACTTTACTACCCCAGTTCAGCAAGTGGTTTGATATTGATAGACTCCAGCATCCAGCAATGGAAGGTCCATTTGCTGCTTCTTCTATCCACATACCACCAGCATTTTCTTGTTCAGTCTACAGGAATATGGATACCCATTTTTACCTACAGTAAAGTTAGTCTGGTAAAAGTGTCCTCTACTTTTCACCTTTGTGCATAGCTGAAGAGCCACTCTTCCTCTCTCAACAACTTCTACTTTCTTTTGCATGATCTTGTTTCTCCACATTTGGTGCTTAGTTACTGAGTCCGAAATTTAAATATAGAGGAAGGAATCAACAGATCTGATCTACAGCTCACAAAACCTCCCACTTACCTACTTCAGTGAAAACTCTATCCCAGAGCAGAATTTCTGTATCGCAATGTTCAGTTTTACAGGTTAATAGTTTGTCATTTGCTTGAACACACAGGAACTCATTGGCAATTCATCATTCTGCCTTAGTTCATTTCGTTGAATAGGCAGGTCCTGGTAAAGCTGACCTTTGCACGGGTTTAACGTTTCCCCTTCACACCTTCAAGGCTGAGGAGTTTGACTGACATCAATAATTAATTTTTGAACAAATACGGCACACCTTTTCCTATGGTTCCTCTCAAAGATAGGAGTCTTTGTGCATCGCAACAACAGGGATGTTATGAAGGGGGGAGTCCAAAGGACACTGGTGGGGGTTGAAGTCCAAGATTCAGCCTCTTGGTGCAGTCGTTAATGCTGTCTCGCGTCTGCTGTGCTGTCATGTCCTTCTGGGTGCCACAGACAAGGCAGAAAAGTATGTGTGTGTGCTGCAAAGCTCAGTACATTCAGGACAGGCTGCACCAGCTGCACTGAACAACTCTAAATAGCTGCTTTGGGCACATGCAATAACCATGAAGTGGTTCGGGGGGCACAGTCACTTTAAGTGACTGGGTAAGCCAAAGAAGTTGGAAAAAAAAAAAAGCTCAGATTCTGCCCAAGCAAAACGTTCCTAGTGGAAAAAGAGGGCATGATGTGGAAAATCCCAGCAGATGGCTATGCTGCTTCCTTTGCTATTCTGGCCTGAATAGGAGGTGTTGGTTTGCAGGGCCATGCTAGCACTGGAAGTTTGCACCAGGTTATCCTGCTTTTCTTATTTTCCAGGTGATGGGGGAGAGACGTAAGCCAGCTAAATGAAAGAGAAACCCTGTCTTCACTGGCAGCCTGATGGGAACTAAACAATCCCATAGAGTGATGGAGAAAAGGGAAGAAGATTATCCATTAAAACAAAATATTTAGCTCTCCTGCATGGCTGAGTGTTGCTCAACTCTACTTTACTGATCCGAACTAGTCACCAGTATTGGCACAAACACAACTTTTAACTCTTGGAGACTGAAAAACTTACTTTTTAAGTGTGAGACAGAATGATGTAGATTTTGAAAAGACCTTTGGTAATTCTGCCATGTCAACTTTGCTAATGTATGTCAGCATATGCTAGCAACAAACAAAAAGAACAGCTAAAAAAAAAGGAAAAACCATTACAGTGCACAGGTAATCTGTCTCACCTTTTGCTAGTTTGGTATTTGTTATTACTATTTCTGTTGCTATGAAGGACATTCAGACTAAAAAGCCAGTCTAGTTCTAGCCATTATTATTTGTCTTTATAAATTTTGACCTAAATTCCTCTATTCCTGCATACAAAGCATCTTTAAAATATTCCCTTGAAAATTTGCCTAAGCAACCATCCCCAATGCCTTCAGCTTGTAGAGTCCTGTGACCTGAATTCTAAACCATGCTGGCCATGAGTCGACCTTGAGGGAGACTGGCCTGGGAAGAAGGGAGGAATCTGGACAACAGGTGCTTTTGTCAGCATCCCTCGCCCTCGAGGGCAGCATAACTTACGATGCAATTTGTATTGCAACATAAATCATGGCTGCCTCAAGCGCCACGTAATTCCTCTGGTGCAGAGTCTGCAGTTCATGTGATACGGTGGGGAGTGAGGGCTGGTGGTGCAACAGATGTTGGTGAAGAAACTAGGTGACAAGTGACACTGCCTCCGTGGCCTCCAGCCTCCAGAAAGAAGTGACAGACAAGGGCAGTTTTCTGATAGTGGCAGCTCCTCAACAGAAGATGGGCAAGGGGTAAGATCTGGGGAAGAGTTTAAGGTCCTTCAGTTAGAGAAGGCGGCACACAGATTCTTTGGAGCAGCCCATTCAGACTTCTACTTGCATCTTGAGAAACTGGCAAAAATCTGAGTCAAAATAGATGAAACCTGAGATGGTCTGTCCTTTTCCTCTGCATGCAAGAGGGAGGAGGATTTGCTTTGCTTTTGGACATATGGCAACGTGGCCTTTCTGTTACATATGGAGAGGAAACCTTAGTGTGCTTAGATTTGCAGGAGTGTTTCTGAACATGCAGCAGGTAACATTATAGGTTCTTCTGGGAGATGCTCAGTGGATCCTGTTGCAGGTGGCTATTTATTTCATCCTCCATGTGCAGGAAGTGAGAGAAGCTTTCTAGGTGGAGAGAGCCCAGGCTGAACAGCATCTGGGAAGATCTACAGCTAAGTCTAGTGAGGAGATCTGGGTATTAGGTTGTTATGAGATCCATGCACATAAAGTTGCATTGTAGCAGAGGGGTCTGTATGACTCCGCAGTGTCTGTGTCAGCTTAGGAGTGGGGAAGGAAAGCCATTTGCTTCTCAATACTGCTGTATATTTCCCTCTTGTCAATGCATCTCTGTGAGTTTGTAGACGCCCAGCACCTGGGGAAATCCCATCACCTTCATTCTAAGGATGAGCTGGAGCGTGCTGTCCGCTTACATCTAGCTCTGAGGTGTCCAAGTCTTCTTGCACAGCAAACTCAGCATGAAGCCAGATCACACTGGTGACTTACAAAGCCAGTCAGTCCCAGTGCAAGAAATTCAACCATCTCCATTCTCCTTACTTGAGTATGACAATGCAGCTGTGCCGCAAGCCCATGCAATCGAGGATTTTGAGCACTGAGGCTCAAGATCCCCCTGAATCTTGCCGTCATGGTGTTTTGACCTCATTCTAGGTTAACTCTCGTTTATGCTGCCTAAGCATAATGCACTGTAATGTTCAGGCGCTAAAAAAACAACAAAGGTTGACATTTCATGGCCTTTGTAGGACAAACGTGAACATATGGCTATGGCTAGTTAACAGTGACTACTGTTATTTTGTTTCTTAAGAATATAATTCCAGAGGGTTGGGGGGGAAGCTTAAAAAGCTGCCACTGCTCCTCTGGATATGAGTGGATTCTTGATCTGATACAGCTGATAAAATAGTTGAGTGTTCTTATAAAATAAATCCTGGCTTCTGAAGAAGCTGCAGAAAATGGATTTTTCGCAGCTTCCACAGTCTTAGAGCAAGAATCCACAGGATGGAAGTGGGACATGTTTCTCATCTAGTCATGCTCTTAAGTAATGTTCTTGTCACAAAACCCTCAAAAAATGGCAGTCACCTGGCACTGGAACAGATGTCACTGTTCTTCAGCCAAACTCCACTGCTAATCCTCTTTTTTGTGTGTTTGAGACAGACTGTAACCAAAAAAGAGGAGGCAGAAGAAAGTCCGGGAGAAGCTTAGACCTTTAGTGCACATACCACAAAGAGGGACCACAGTGGTAAGCGCTGCTGAGCTTTGAGGAGCCGGCAGGCTTGGAAGCTTGTAGGCAGGGTTGCAGGCAGCTTCCCCTTTTACTGGGACTTGGAAAATTCATTAGACCTGAAAATTGCCAGATCTACTCCGAAGGGAAGGGAGAAGGGTCATGTAAAGTTTGGAGAAAATTCAAACCGCTTTTTTTTTTTTTTTTTAGTTTTAATTTGCAGATTGTGAAAAATTGACCTGAGCTTCCAATTGTAAAATTATGTGTAATAATAAAGTTGGGTGGGGCTGATCCAGCCAGGAGATACAGTGATGAAGTGTTGGACCTGGGCAGGTTCCACTGGCAGAGATCTTCTGGAACCCAGACCGGATTTTAAAGCTCCCTGCAGGAGCAAAGCTGGCCACTGGAGCTCATTCTGTTCTGCTTCTTCATCGGCACTAATCCATACGTGCAGCAGCACCCCAGTTATTTATAGTTGACCTATATTCAAAAGTTGGTTGCGATCATGCACCAGAAAGATGCTGAAGGCAACCTGGAGCACGCCTAAACCAGAGGGATGTGCAGAGCGCGAATTGAAAGTGAGAGGGCAGGGGTAATAGTACGGAGCAGGTTGATAATGAGTTTTGAAAGCTGGGATTTGTTGGCCGCTGATTAACAAAATGAGAAACCGAGGTAGAGTGCAATTAGGAGGATTACTGAGAGCTCACAACTCCTCCCCAGCTCCTGAGAGAGTGGTTTGTTAAACTGATCTTTTGCAGGGCTGGGCTGGAAAGATATAAATTAACTCATAATGCACGAATATCTTCATTTAATAAAACTGACCCCAAATTTGTTTGGAGTTCCCAGGCTTCTCGGGAGAAAAAGAAAGGGCGCTATTATGTCCTTCAAAAACAATGACATTTTACCCTCTGTATTTACTCTTCCCAACAGAAAATTTGCAGTAGGACAAGGTCTCTATCACAGCAACACTTGGCAGTTCCACCGTGCGTTTCACATGCCCTTACAACCAACCAAATAGCGCTTGGAGAAGCACCACACTCCATTCACCAGTGCTTCACCCTCCCTGCAGTAAAACAAATTGCCTAAAAGCCTTACTGATAAATAATCTGTCTTACCCTGAAGAGGAGTGGGTTAAAAATAGATGGAGAAGAACAGAGAACCATTCGAAGACCCAAATGCTAAACCTGGGAGCTGGAGCCGCATCTCGGGTGGTCCCACAAGTGCAATGGAAGCGGGCAGGAGGGGCAGGACCGCTTGGTAGCCAGCGGCTGACGGAGCCCGGGCATGTCTGCCTTGTGCCTGCTGCTTCCAAGCTGAGCGTTATAGGAGGGCAGGGCCTGGCCAACAACTCTCAAAGCTCAACAGCAACTCATAAATGTTCATTTGGAAATGCCAATGGTGTTCCCAGTTGGAAAGGGACCTGGGAGTACTGGTGGATAACAGGATAACCATGAGTCAGCAATGTGCCCTTGTGGCCAAGAAAGCCAGTGGCATCCTGGGGTGCATCAAGAAGAGTGTGGCCAGCAGGTGGAGGGAGGTCATCCTCCCCCTCTACTCTGCCCTGGTGAGGCCATGTCTGGGGTCCTGTGTCCAGTTCTGGGCTCCCTGGTTGAAGACGGACAGGGAACTGCTGGAGAGGGGACAGCAAAGGGCTACAGAGATGATGAGGGGGCTGGAGCATCTTTCTTACGAGGAAAGGCTGAGGGAGTTGGGTCTCTTCAGTCTGGAGAAGAGCAGACTGAGGGGGATCTCATCAATGCTGAGCAATACTTAAAGGGAGGGTGCTGGGAGGAGGGCTCCAGTCTTTTTTCCTTGGCGCCCAGTGACAGGACACGGGGCAATGGGTATAAAATCGAATATAGGACGTTCCATCTGAACATCAGGAGGAACTTCTTTCCTTTGAGGGTGGCAGAGCCCTGGCACAGGCTGCCCAGAGAGGTGGTGGAGTCTCCGACTCTGGAGACATTCCCAACCCGCCTGGACGCCATCCTGTGCCCCCTGCTCTGGGTGACCCTGCTCTGGCAGGGGGGTTGAACTAGATGATCTCCAGAGATTCCTTCCAACCCTGGTGATTCTGTGGTCCCTTGTGCGATGCCGTGCAGGCGAAACACTCTGCGCTGTCTCCTCCGGCAATGGCGTGGGGAGGGACAGGGGAAAGCAGCAGCAGGGCCAGGGGACGTGGGGTGATGTGAAGCCATCCCGCCTCCCTGCTCGCCTCAGCTCCTTGGAGCCATGGTGGAGGTTTTTGGGCAGACACTGGCCACAAGGCACTGCCTGGGAAGGAGCCTGTTGTTTTCTCAGCATCCACAGTTTAAACCCTGCATGGGTTTTCAGAACGGCAGGTGCTGGTATGGTCAGGCACGTTCATCAGTCCCCAGCTCATTTTGCAGAGGCTGAGAAGTGGATAGCCCCAATCTGAGGGGAAAGGGTAAAAAATGAAGGGTCCATTTTATACCGGAACAGGAAAGGGGAGGCCCTAGGCCAAGCCTTGGGCTCCGCCATCTCAGTGATCCTCTCTGAGCCGGGAGAAGCTACGAGCTGGCTGGGATGTCCCCATGGGAGGAGAGGTTTTAGCAGCTGTGTGGCCGGCAGGGGTATTGGTGCTGTATTTTGAGAGCAGGGTCGGACATGGGCGCTGAGACGGGCCTCAGGCGGCTCCGGGGCACGGCAGGGCCAGGCATGGCGGCCTGGCATTGCCATGGCAACCAGCGGCCTGCGAGGGCCTGAGGTGAGCCTGCGGCCTGCCCGCCCCCCTCCGGGGCCTGCTGCCTGCTGGGGCAGTTTAACATTCATTATCTCCTTTGGCTCTTTTTTGGGGTTGTTTCTGCACTTTAGCATTTACTCAGTGCCCCGTGGAGGAGAAGTTGCCACCATTTCCCTTTTCCATGCCATACTCTTCCCTGGCTGTTGTGGGCGGTGAGCGGGGAATGGCTGCCTTTACTGCAGAAAGTGCAGGAAAACTGAGGCAAAATGGGGCCACTGATAAGTCACTAAAATATCCACTTTCCTTTGAAAACCTCCCTGTGTGGTTCGTTTGAGAACGAAGCAACTTAATTGTTGGATGTATTTAAGTAATATTAAACTCTGCCTTTTTTCCTTCATGTTCAAAGGGAAAGAGCCTGTATCGGTACAATTCATTTTTTAAAGCCTTTTAAAAGTTCTCTTTGGCAACACCTCTTTGAAGTCTAATCCAATCTGCAACATATGTCTTCCAAGTTAATCCCAATTTTTTCAGGACAACTAGTAATATTACATAAAGGCTTTCCAAAGAATAAAGAGGGCAAGGCACAATATAGTTAAATCTCCTGATAAGGGGGACAATTCTGCTGTTATTTACAACAGCATAAATCCACAGTCACTCCACCAGTGGGTTGACCACATTGGACCAGCCCCCTGGAAACCGATTTACTTCTCAGCTTTGCTGGGTTTATTCTCTGCCACTTGAGCTGAGATTTGGATCAAAAGTGTTGATTTTTAGTAAGGCAGCAGTTTTATTTTAGAAGCCTCCAGGAACCAGTTCTGGTTTGTGTTCATTGCAGAGCTTTATGGCTTTCTCAGGGTCTCTCTAGACCTTCCATATGCATTTTCTAAGTACCTTTCTACGCGGTCTGTGATGTATTATTTTTGAGCCCCAAAGAATGAAATTGTGGACTCCTTCTTCTGATACAGAGGAAGACATTGGATGAAAAATGCATGAAAAGACCCTTAAGTGGAAGGAAAGATCCATAAGTGGAAATGAAACTCTAGATTGCACTGCCACTCTTTGAATATCACGGGTAAAAATCTGTTTAAGGTTGGCGGACAGAACCTTGTGGCCATAGATGGAAAAATCAAAACTGAAGCTAAGAGGTAAACTTTTAAAAGCGGTATAAACATGGAACAGCTTCCCAAGGGACATGTTAGAGTCTCCATCACTTCAGCTCTGGTCTTATTGCCCGGTATGATTTTCCTCACACAAGGAAAATTCGCCAGGTAACCCTCCAAAACTCCAGGTCTCTGTCCCACAGGGTTAAAATCTGATCACCTTCCTCAGCTCCTCAGATGCCAATCACCCTTTTTGCTCAGACTAACAAAATGACTAATGTAATTACAGCACACAGAGAAGGTTTTCTCAGGCTGTGTCGGGCTTGACGTTGACTGCTTCTACAAGTGTCTTTGTGCCTCAAAACTCAGTTGTTTTCCAAGAATACTTGGTCTAATGAAGAAGCATCACCTCTTCTAACAGTCTGTGCCTCTTCAAATCACATCTTCAGAAGAACACATTCAGTGGCTCAGACACGTGTTGTTGGGCTTGGTAGAGGAATGATTGACTTGAGTGAAGGGAAGGGCAGCCCCCATTTTTCCTGTGTTCCCTACGGCATTCAAAATGGGCAGCTCTTGGCTCTGGGTCAGGATCTGACTGCCAGACTGAGTCGGGAAGCTCTTTATAGCAGGGTATCCCCCATAACACCTTAAGCACTGAACTATGTTACTGCTTCTTTATCATCAGAAAACCAGCTGGGTAAAAGCAGTGTCCGGTCAGAGCTATTTTGAGTTTGATTGCTGCGCTTTACATTCCTGGATGGTGCACGCAGTGATCTGTTATGCTTGTGAGCCAGCTTTTCTGAGCCATAACTGCTTTCCAGGGCTTTCATTATGTGGCACAGGTGTTCTGCATTATAACTCATTTTTCACTCGCACCGCCGTAAGAAGATAGGGTAGTCCTGCTTATTATTGTATTTTTTTTAACAAATCATCTGCATGGGTGTTTGCTGTTCGCTGATGGCTCATTTGTACCGTGAATGGTATGATATGCCTAGCAATATGACCCAGCAGATTTACTGCACAATTGGCAACATTAGAGCACCCCGAGACACCAGCCAAAAACCTATGAGGTCCAGAATCGATTAGGTAGATTGCTATTGCAGATACAATATACTTCTACAATGTCGTTCTCAGGGTTCATTTGGATGCTGTTAAGTGCACTTGGCTACGAAACATAAATCTGTTTCCATCTGCATTTATTTACCTTGCTGCATGTATATGCTATTTGTGTTTGCATGTACATCTGTGCATAGACATGTGCCTGTATGTTCATATATATGTTTATATACATATATATGTATATATTTACCACTGAAATATATTTCAGTTCAAGAAACTCTCACATGTCATTCCATCTGTAACCTTTTATGACTTTGAAAGACATGTATACTGAAAACGGTAAATTTTCCCTTACTCTCTTTCCTGAAGATGTGCTGTTGGTCTGCAAGAGTAAGAGAATGTAATAAAAATGACTGTTTATATGACGGAGACATGAACGACGAAATGTAGCATAGACTTTGCAAATGGAAATTAGTGATGTGTGGAGCTGATAAAATATTGGGCAAGGTTTTTCTGCAGCAAATGTGATGAAAACAAAGTTTCCATTAAGAACAACTTGTTGGCAGGAATTAAAACATAAAATTTGCACTTTTCAGCAGATACATTTCAGTGCCCAGGTTTTCCTTTTTCCAGTGAAAAGAAAAAGTTTTTAGCAGAAGGAAAGTACTGCCCATGAATTTCTTTTAGTTGGAAAAACAATTTTCCACAGAAAAAAACAGATTTTATTTTTTGATTTTTTTNAAAAAAAAAAAAATTTTTTTTTTTTTTTTTTTTTTTTTTTTTTTTTTTAAATAAGGCCTAGCTGTGTGGTTTTCTGGCTTCAGACAGTAATTCCAGAACTGGCTTAAACTAATATCTGGCTAGATGAAGAAACCTCAGTTAGATTTAGGTCATATGTTGAACACTCATGTCCCAGATTATTGCCTTGTGGCCTGTATGACTTCATAATATTTCTCCGGCACAATCTGATCCCTTTGTCAGACTGATAAACAGCTCATTAGATCATGCTGCCATCTTCATAGTGCGCTGACCCCTTTTTCTGCTCAAGAAACTGCTCACACCACTTGTGATAAGGAGAGGACTCGCCTCACTAATTAGTTATGGAGTACTAAGTTTGTGCAGCCATAGCAGGTCTGGACATAACCCTTACTCCAATGGTTGCACAATAATGTGGAACAGTTCTCACAGAATCACAGAATCACAGAATCACAGAATCACAGAATGTTAAGGGTTGGAAGGGACCTCTAGAGATCATCTCGTCCAACCCCCTGCCAGAGCAGGTCCACCTACAGCAGATGGCACAGGATGGCGTCCAGGCAGGTCGGGAAAGTCTCCAGGGTCGGAGACTCCACCACCTCTCTGGGCAGCCTGTGCCAGGGCTCTGCCACCCTCAAAGGAAAGAAGTTTCTCCTCATGTTGAGATGAAGCTTCCTATATTTGATCTTATACCCATTGCCCCTTGTCCTGTCACTGGGTACCACTGAAAAAGTAGTAGGTTCTGATATGATTATAGGCTGAGAAATCCCATATTTTTGTCCTGGGTTTGATTTTGCCAAGTACATACCCCAAGGTGATCCGTGCAAACCCAATGGCTGCTGATGCAGGTCTTTTGGGCAGCCAGTGGTTGCTACCGCTCTGAAGCAACTATATAAATGCATTTAAGTGGGACAAGTTGAAGTGAAAAAAAAGGATTAAAAAAAAATAAATATTTACTACACCCCCTGTGGTAAACATCTGTGTCATTGTCATGCCCTTCTCTAAACTGTACCTCATGTGGAGGCTTTCCTAAAATCACAATGCCTACGGTTATAGGTTTCTTTTTTCCTGGCTGCAAAAGACCTGGCCTTGCGCATAGAGCATTGAAAGAGTTTCGGCAAAAGTAATTGCTCTGCCTTTACCAGAGTTGTATTTCCAAGAACACCGTCCCCAAAGAGAAGGGAAAGCAACTTATTCTTTTAATTTTAAACTGAAAACTGAGATTCTACTTTACATTTCTGGGTCTCCTCTGCCAAGAAAAAAGGTTAGAAGGGCCAGTGGTTTTGCAGACCTACAAAATTCACCCCGAGCTGTTCTGAAAATAAACAGCATCAAAACTAGATAGTTTTGCTGGAATATAACCCTGTAGTAATAAAACAAATAACTAACACTTTCTATTGGTCTACGTAGCGTAGTACATGAAACATATATGTAAGCAAGTCAAGATGGATGACTCATCTTGACTTAATAAAGCTTACAAATACTTGCTAAATATTTGAGAAGTCACATGCCAGGAGCCTTCATCACTTATTTTGTTAGACTCCTGCTTTGCCAAGTCAAAACAGTCAGAAATCATAAAAAATAATCCACACAATCTGTCTGAAAATGCCGTTTTCTAGCATTATTTTTCTTGGTTTACAGCAGAAAGTCCTTCATTCTGCCATCAAAATTTTGCAATAGAGAGCACGACTTCCTCTTCTCATAAGGTAAGCAAATGTTTTGCATTTATCAAGTTCCCAGAGTCTAAATGGAGATAGAGAGTCAGCAGACCTCACATGTTTATGTTTCTGTACTGGAAACGAGCCACGGGAAGTTGCAGTTAAAAGGCTGCTGTGTCTCGGGGTTCAAGGGACACAATAGACTTCAATGACTTTAACATAGCTGAACATCTGAAGCTCTGTTTGCCTTAAATATGAATTATAAGTGCTCAGAACCTCCGCGAACAGGGCCAGAAACCACAAGCCTACATTTATTCATGAAGACCTCCGCTAGTTCACGTTGGTTTACAACCTTGTTTTCTTACTAAAAAAAAACACACTAATTGCCCCCACCCCACCAATCTAAACCCTGTCCCACCTAGAGCTACTCCTCCATCTGGGTTTCCCTGGACACATATTCCCCTTTCTCCCGGAAATTTTGTCTGAGTGTAATTTGGAGATTTATTTATTTTATTTTTTTTTAAATTTTAGGGGTGGATAGCCAGATGTTTGGCAATCCAGCCGGGTTATTGTGCCAGCTAAGCTGCTGGCCACCCTGAAATCTCAGCTATGTCCACTGCCTGTGATCAGATCAAAGCAATCACAAATGTGCAGTGAGATAAGTGCTTTGGGGAGAGTCAGACCTACTGCTTGGGAGCTGCAGACACGGTCTGCGCTCGTGATAAACATGATGTGTTCAAGACATGGTGGGCTTACTGTACCAGTGCATGCGCAGAAGGGCTGAGTCTTCCCAGAAACGTCAGGCTCGTTAAATATCCCTAAAAACGAAAACACTCAGCTGGTGTCTGGAAGGAAATATTGCATGATACCCCAGCGGTGCATGAAAAGTCTGCGTAGCCAACAAGAAAAACTTGTTACTTCGAACAAAAGCAGGGAATGCAATTGGACAGGTGGAAGGATTGAAGTTTCAGTTGCCAATTTCCCTCCAAGTTCCTGGTGCAGGTTGAACCTGTTACTCGCTAAACAGAAATGTAATAATCAACAGTCAAACAGGCTGCTTTCCTCTCGCAACTGTGCTCCATAAATCAGAACTCAGGTGTGGCCCGTTGGCAACAGAGATAAATAAGTGATTGAATGTCAGTGGAACAAAACAAGCAGTGGAAAGGGCTAAACATTATACACTGAGTTGCTGCAGAATTAAATTAGCTTAATTGACCATGGACGGATAAAATTTCTCTTGTTACCTGACAGTTGTGTTACATTTGCCATCTAAGGGCTTAATGCAGATTTAGCTCTCTGCTGTACACATGCTCAGTGCCTGGGAGGAGTTGGTGCACTGCTGAGCCAGAGTTCTGCAGTTATAAACAGGAAGAAATATCATTTGGCTTTTACTGTAAAATTTGTGTCCCACAGCCTTCCTCCTATCAGAATTCATCATTTCTCTCTACACAGAGGAGGAGCTGCAACTTTACTGAAAAAAAGACAAAAGCTGCTCCTTTTTGGACATGGCTGCTCTCCAGTTTTGCTCCAGTTGAGCCTTGCAACGGCAGTTTACTGAACTCCAAGCCAGTCGTAAGTATGCAAGCCAAAATTCTAACTGGCTGATCCGCTTTCCCACCAATGTATCTAACAATAATATGTTAATCACCTTTAATCGTGCAGATTGCAGTTTGTCCCACACAGTGCACCTTTTTTAGCTACCTTCTGCAAGTGAAGGTGGCAGGTACTCCACAGACAACACTGTGCAAAATAATTCATTACAGATATGGAGCTATATTATTTTGGAGGGGCTTGTCTGAGCAGTACAGAGGGCAGTACTGGAGCCCTGGTGGGAAATAATGCTACCCAAACCCTTATTCGCAGAGACCAAATACTATTTTTCACTATATCTGTTTGTTACTGAAGTGTTGCATCTTCTGTCCATTTGTTCTGAGTCTTAAAGGAGGCCACCCATGGTGAATTAAAACTAATTCCCCATGTCCTGCTCTTCATGGTGCATGCATAGAGAAGATGCGCAAAGTTAAGTAACCTGTAACTTGAAGAAAATGTGTTGACCAACTGAAAATATTTTCCGAGCTTAAGCGAGTAGCACATCAGAGCCACTTTTTCCAGTGGATCTATAGGGTCACTTCAACTGCTGTCCATGACTGGTCTGCTCTGCTCCACCTCTTCAAAGGCTGTTTTCAGATATGTTCCTTTTTAAACAGTCAATGACCGCTATACACAGAGTCACTTCATTATTTATATTTTGGTATGTTTTGGGGCCCTGAAGGAAGAACTATAAATTTGTGGGCATTTCTTTTTTTTTTTTCGGTCAAGACCGCAGAGTACAGGGGATGCAAAGAGGACAGCCCTTTCCAGATAGTTTTTGGCCATTGCATAACCCCAGTCGCCAGGAGCTTGCACCTTTCAGCACCCACAGGGTCTTCACTGCACAAATCGGCTTTTATTCAATGTGTTGCTGACCATCTTCTTGGGGGTAGATGGCTAAAGATGCAGAGATCTGTTGAAAAAAACGATTGTATTGGAGGCATTGTGTCTGGTGTATCTGTAGATAATGTACACTTTTTAACATAATTTTTGGCAAAGGAATGTAATTTACAAGTAGGTATTAAAAATCACCTTTGCCTTAATTGGTGCTTGGCTCTTAAGCGAACACCCTTTTTTTCCTGAACCCATTGCTAGTGTTTGAGTTATTGTTGCCTTCTCAAATCCTTGCTTCAGGCCCTTTAAAAATTCATGTTTCTGTATCAATGGCTAGATGTTGCATCGTCTCCTTTTAGTTGTGAAATGCAAAGAAAATGGAAACCTGGTAGTCAAGCACTTCTGCCTCCTCCAGTGCTTTAAACAATTGTGTGTGTGAAATGAAAACAGCACAAAGCTCTTTTACAACCTATTACAGCTACTGAGTTTTCATTTTAATTAAAACAGATCTTGGGGAGGAAGGGAAATGAGCATCATTAAAACACTACGGTATTGCATATATTTGTGGTGGCAACACTGGTTAATTTTTCACCACATTTGCCTCAATTATTACTATTATGTAAAGGTCTACTTGTATGTCAGGGCACATTCACAAAATGTCCAGAAGAGGAAGAGATTTCATTAACTGTAGCTGAAGTTCATATGAGCATCAAGAGGTATTTTAGCAATAAGCATAGAAAAAAAAGGAGATTTTGCAGAAGATCTACCAGCTGACTGGGTTCAGCTGGAATACGCATAGGGCACTTTTGGACCAGAAAGACGTGCTGTTGCATTATTCCTATTTGTCTTCAGGAAAATTTATATCTCCCTAGAAAATGGTACTGCTTGTGTGAGGAAGGGGAAAAAACACAATGATTTGGCCTCTTGGAGAGAAAAGAAAATGTGTTCTTGCTTATTCCAGGCTCTGTTTTTCAACAGCTAGGGATACCAATTGTACAAACTTTTCCAGTTATTTTAAAAAAGCTTATGTGGAGAATACGCAGGCAGCTATTAAGTCATTTGTCTATTGCAACAGAAGATTAGGAAGGGTTTGATCTTCACTCGTGTAAGGGCATTGTCTTTACTCATAAAAGCTTTCCTTTGAACGGGCAGGGGTTCCTAACCTGGGGCTGGATCGCATCCCCACCCCTCTCCTATTAAACACTGGGAGACGTTTTCCCTGTGGACTTTCCCATACATCATCCAGTCAAGAGGGCAGTAGTTGCTGCCCTCCTCTTCCCCACCTCCATCATTTTTATTTCCTTTGTGGACTGAGCTGTGGTTCACAAGCTCCAGGGACCCCCTGGGATCCAGAAAGTCCTGGTTGCTCCCACAGGAGGCCTTTTTCTCCAGATCTCCTCTAGAGCCTCAGTGCTGCTGCTGCCCAGCATCATCTCCCTCTGGAGCTGACTGCCAGAGGCTGCTCCCTGGACCACCCGGGGGTTTCTCTTTCCACCCTGGAGGTGGACAGACAATACAGGCTCCCATGTGGTAAGGTGGAAAATCAGACCCCCCCCTCTTGGGAATTCCTTCCGGGATTTTTTCAGGTGTATCAAAAATCTAAACAGTTGTGAAAAATAAGCAATATAAACCCACAGCAAAACAAATGCAACACAGAGATTTGTAAACATACATTTTGGAATTCTTTTGTATTTTTTGGCTGCTTTCAAGGAAATCGCTCAGTAATAGATATCAATGACAATAACTTCACTCTCTTGTGTTTTTGAACTACTGAAATGCAGTGGCCAAATCATGGAGAGTAAGATTATCACAATTAGTTATTTTTTAGTGTTGGAAATTTAATGAATAGGACTTTCTGTTACCAGAATACTTAATATGGAAAGATGTTTTCCCTTTTTGATAGTATCTGCTTTGGTGTCTCCTTGATTGCATAAACAGGGACACATGAAAGGGTTTACACTAGTGTAAAATAGTCTGAATTATATTAATGTACATTGCTCCTGTATGCCTGTTTTCCTATGATTTTCAGAATATGGAACTTATTTTCATTTCTGAGTATCTTAAAGGACTTAGCACGCCTTCCTTTTTAGTAATCTTCTTTGTGTTTGCTATGCACTATGTTCCTCCTAATAAAACAAAATATTCAGACTCCTATTTTACAAGCTTTTAAAAGAACACCAGACTCCAGTGACTTGGTAAAATCTCTTTTCTACCAAAGCTTAAAAAAAAAAAAAAAGTAGATAACTTGGGAATGTGTGGCATTCTTATTTGCCTTGAAAGCCTTTGATTTGAGAGTATTTGCAACCACGTTTTGTACGCAGTTGTTCAAGACAAGCAGTAACTGGGCTTGCTTATCTTGGGCTCTGCAGCTCTTTGGTGGGAATAACCCTCTTTGCATACAATCCAAGATATTTCTCCAGCAAAATCTGCCTTTAAGCCCACTGTTTAATTGCACTCAGAAAGCTAAGTGACTCTCGCATTTTTTTTTTTATATAACAGTGGCGGGAACGGTATATTTTTAATTCAATTTTAATTTTTCATCGTGTTTGTGAGAAAGATCTTTAATTGGGCCTGAAGGGAGAACATTTTGTCAGTGTGGCATTATTACTTGTAATATCACAGTTTCATTTTTTTACTAAAAATTCATTTAAGTCTAATCTACTCACAGTTTTGCAAGTCTTTAAGATGATCTCAGAGAATTCTGAATCAGGCCCTAAAATGCTTCAGCTGAACTGGAAATACAATATCAAATAAAAAGAGACACAGTAGAAAGCTAGCTAGAAAATTCTACAAAATCTAATAACTATATGACACGGAAACTACATTTCCTGTTTTCAAAAATCTGTTTTAACCATTTCTAAAATCTTTGTTTTATTTTGTCCTTTGAGAGTTTGATTTCTACCAACTAAAATAAGTAATTTCAAATTATAGGAGTCGATGATTATTTTCAGTGACACTCCCTCAAGCTCAACATTTCTTAAACCAGTAAAAGTAAAAAGATTGAGGTTAGCTGATTGAATCTATCATATTTATTCTCCATGTAGAAACCCCCTACAATCAAATAGGCTTTATTTTTATAACAAAAAAATAGAAAGGGCTTTTGAGCTGAGGAAATGTTTTTTCTACACATCAGCAGAAATAACGGGCACAGAAACAGCTTAAGTATCAGTGGTGGATCATAAAACCCTTCTCATGTTAGTCTGTGCAGCTGAACTATACGATAGCAGCTTGTTAGTCTATAGGTTTTTATTGAAATGCCTATTGAGTAAAACATAATTCATGCTGCTGTTCGCCCTTAAAACAGGAAATAATATACCCATTTAACTTAATCACAATTTATATTACATGTGCATATTTCTAAACAAGTGCTGTAGATGGAGAGTTTGGTAGCAATAATATTTATGAATTACACTTTTAGTTAGCAAAGGAAAATGTGTGACCTCTTACATTTTGTTTGACATTTGAATTTGGTATCCCGTATACGTGACATGGGTGATGGATGCTTATTAACACAGTGTATAAACAGGAAATGCTTCTAAGCTGACCATTTATTAGCGCAGTATGTGTTCAAACTAAAATTTGAATTTTAGTTGCAGTATTCTTCTCTGATGACCGCAGAGCTGAAATGTAAGGCGCGTTTCTTTTTTCTTGCTTCCTTCCCTGTACAGAATGGACAGATTTAAGAGAGTACAAGTTTTCTATCTAAATCAGTCTTCCATATGGAGCCTGAGTGAGCATATGAACACAAAGGCTTTCCTACGAATTGTACAAAAATGGAGTCATAGGAAATACATCCAGTGGAAGGATTTTGTAAAACTCATAGTGAATTTTCCTGGGTTAAATAAATATGTGTGCCACATGCCCCTTCGCATCCTGACATATGCAATGAGCCGTTTCCCCTTTTACTTCACTACTGCAGAAATGCAGGGAAGAAGTATCTTTGATTTCACCAGAGCTTTGACAGTCGATCCACTTTGGATCTACCCGTTGCAGGACTGGAGACATAATAATTTTTCATTCACACCTAATTGCTTTAAAAAAAAACACAACAAAACCCAAAAAACTTATCAAAACAGAAGTGAAAAAGTCCGTGTGTTTAGAAGAATTCTTCCAGCGGAGAATAAGAATATAGTTTTTCTAAAAAGCAACCTCTCCTCTCCAATTTTCCTGATGATTTACTGGGGAAAATATAGAATAATGCAGAGAATGTGTTTCCCTTTCTGAATCACATTTAAAGCCAGCCCTCAGGAGAGAGAACATGAATCTGTTTTTCCTAAGCATGGTCTTAATATTCCAAAGCATATGGATAAAAATTATTTGTTTAACAAAAGGACTGTGATGAACTGCTAAAGTATCTCAAAGGGAAGATTTTATTTTAAATATATCTGTCCAAAGAGTTCTGCTGTATTGTGCAATGTAGGTCAAAGAAATTATTCTCTATTTAAAAAGTCAGCAGAGAACCTCCGTCTAGCTATTATAAGTAGCAGGTAGAAGACCATCTTGAGTGTTACTATTAATATTAAATACCTTTACTAAATACACAGCTTTCCACATTTCAGGACCAAATCACAGGAAGGTTAGCAACCTGGAAATTGAAACTGGCAGATCTTTAATCTAACATTCTGCTTTTCAGTGGAAAAAAGTAACGTCTTTATAGATGAGAGTCAAAGGTTAAATTTAGTTTGTATCAAATTACAAAAATATGCTTTTGGTGAGGTTAGATTCTCATGCTCAGAGCAATTCGAACTGTAATGAAAGCAAACATTGGAAGAGATAATCCCATTAAAGATGAACTATTCACTTTAACCTCAAATATTTGGTAACTAAAATAAAACCATCCTAGTAGGAGGATGAAGTTCAGCTCTTAAGGGAAACTGGAACTCAATAGTATACCTCAGACTGCACGAGAAAAAAAATAGCGCTCCCGTTTCTAAAAGAAAACCTTATTTTGGGGGAACAAATTAATTCATGTTCTCCTCTTGAGGTCTACACAAAACAGTGGTGACCCTTTTGATAGTGCGTGCTTGCACACTGCAGGGTAAATCATGCTTTTCTCCAAACAGAAGCTCTTCCAGAAACAGCGAAACCCAGGCGGTGCTGTCGTGCAGCGGGGAGTCAGGAGCAGGAGGGTGAACGTCCGCAGCCGCGAGCTGGCTCAGGCTCACGCGTGACATCCCACGGCCAAGCTTTGTGCCTTCTCCTCCTCCACGCCTTCCAACACCAGCAGCGTTAGGACGTCTTTCATGTCAGCCCCCTCAGTCAATGCGTCTGGTTTCTGAGAGGGAATGAATTCTGCTAAAAGCCTCAAGTCTGAGCTTAGAAGAAAACCTCCAACAAACCCAATTTCAGTTATCCCAGCCTGTGCCACTGCAGGCTGGCGCTGAGACGGGGTGTAGTGGCACTATTTATCTGGCGCTCAGTCAAGGTACTGAGTGTGGTTTGGAGGTTCTGGTAGCTTAAAGTTATCCACTTTTCTGAACAAAAAAGGAACCAAGAAATATTTTTAAAGCCCCATTGCTAAAGAATTGAGCTCTTTCATATAATATGACAAAGCATTTGGCTCTCAAGAAATACCAAAAAACGTCTTTAATCCCTGAACTTCTGATACCCCAATGAAAACTCACACCTAAATACAGCCACAGCCAGAGTCTTTCTTCGTTCCCAGAGGCCTGGATGCCGATTTAAAGAATTTGGGAAGAGACTCATGTTCTTCCCTTTTACAACTTAAAATAGACTGAAGAGATTTGTTGGTTTTTTTTTTTTTTAAAGCTTAAAAAAAAAAAAAGAAAAAAACAATCATAGATTGATATTTCTTTTTTATGCCAAGTTTCAGCCTGGAGAAAATTTTATGGCTGAATTCTAATCCACCCCAAACCCTGGTTTATAACAGAAATGCTGACACAATGATAACTATAGCGTTACGAATGCTGGCGCTATGATATTTATTGCTCCCTAGTGCCAGCAGGGGTTAATCCTTATTAAATGCATTCATTTTCTGGCCTTGTGGAGAACAGATCACTTAGTGATCAGGCAGAGTATAGGTCCCTGGGAGCGTTAATGGAAGATATCACACAAGACACTGTAAGTGAGGAGTCTTTAAGGGGGCTACTGTAGGTGTTTCTGAGGATTAAGTGGCCTTCTCTGGGGACCTGAGTTCAAATCTGGAGTGTCGATATCCAAGAAGTGTCTTTGCTGCAACGGAACAGCTCACACTGACAAGAACTTTGTTCTTTTCAGCTTCAAGGAAGAGTAGGAAAGGAAACATGACATTATCATGTATTTCCACAGTCAGCAGTGGACCAGATCCCACAGATTAGGAATTACCAATCTCTCTCAGATCTGGATATCCAAAATCCTCTTCTACATTGAACTGCCCTGTTTAATAGTGTTGGAAGAGTGGAAGAATAATAAGATTCCTGTTAAATATCTACCAGCTGATCCTTCTATTATTTACCAGAGAAAGTAAAATTTACAGTTTAATTGCATTCAAAAGGTGTTTGCATCCCATCCTTATAAACATATATGCTAGCAACACTAGGAACTGAAAATCTCACACAATTTTTTCTGTAAAGCTATGTGGGACGATGGGCAGGTTTTTTCCAGAGATTTACACACTGACATGGTGTTTGCTGTATCAGTATGAGAAACCGGACAAACGTGAAAGGAGATTTCAAATTTGATGTAGGAAAGAGTAGGCTACAATGGGCATTTTAGCATTTTGCTCTTGCTTCAGTATGAGCCTGGAATCACCTGCCAAGATCTCAGCCGGAGAAGTCAGTCTGCAGACTTTAAGCAAGGGGGTTGCTTGCTATGAAAAAAAGTAATTCTCAGGACAAAAGGAGTGAGCATGCGTGCAAAGTTCACGATGAGTTCAGTGAATGATCATATTTTCCCCACAATAATAAATACTTCTATAATTTATAAATGCCTCAAAAGGCTGAGATATGTGGGGGATGCAGAATCAAAGTGTCTTGACAGGAGAGAGACAAAGGAATGAGCCAGAGAGTGAACTGACTACTAAAATTCCTCATCTCTGATTTGTTTCTTTTAGAACTTTTCCCCAGAGAAAAAGCTGCACTTTCTAGAGAGGCTTAAAAAATAAAAAGAAATCCTCTGGGCTTGTGAACAGTCAAGGAGAATTTAAAAGACCTTCAATGTGAACACAGAGCCAAAAAGCAGGATTCAAGATTTTCTCCTCATGCATTTGATAATTGTTTTTAAAAATACGAGCGAAGAGACGGAGAAAAAAGTAAGGCTTTTTATAAAAAGATTAAAATCAGAGATTTGTTTTCTTCATTTCAAGGCAATGTTCTGCCTCGCTATATGGAAGCTCTCTAGTAAAAGAGAACCAAAGTAATTTTCATCAGAACTACTTAAAACCAGGAGTGTTCAAGAGAACAGAAAGCCATGTCTTTAGTATTGGGAAAAACGTGTTTTCATTAAAAAGTCATTTTGAAAGAGAAGGGGCTAGTGTACATTCCCTTGATATTCAGAGGAACTGGAAATGAAAATAAAAATAGCTTTATTTTTGTTTAAAATATCCACAGGGCAAAATACAATGTCACGACCTCCTCTAACAGACGGAAAATAGAAAAACGCTCATGTGAAGAAAACAGCCACTGGAACATTCAGAAAGGTGCCTTTAGCAAGGAGGCAGGAAAGACTTGTTTCCGTTTGTCCTTCTGTCGGGTAGAAAAGTTTTCCATTGAACCATGGACTCCAGGGAAGGAGGGCAGACGGAGCACAGGACTGCAAGGTCCTGAGCATCCCTAAACCTACTGGTTTTCGATGGGAGCTGGGAGGGTGAGTGCATGGCAGAACTATTTAGAATCAACAGAATGGAGCTGCGGAAGGACAGGGAGGGTGGGACGTTCTCACTTCACGTCTGGCCTGTCCACAGCACCATCCAAAGGAAAAGATGGTTTGGGCAAAGACAGACACTATGGAGTTGACTTGAGTTTGGCAGCCCGCTTCCAGGAGGTCATGAAACTTCTGGCACAGAGAAATTATTAAAAGGAGAAAAGAACAACATTAAATCCCATTGAAATATTTGCAGGGATGCCAAGAGCTTTCACGGCCTTCTCTGCAGGATGGCAGGGAAAATGCTGAGGTTCGTTCCTTACTTCTAGGGTTTCTTAGCCTCACTTGGCCCCTAATTTGTTCTCTGCCTTCATTTTGAAGAAGGATGGAGCTCTACACGGGAAGAAATGTTTTCTCACCCATTAGCCATTCGACGCAGAGATAGATTCTCACAGAAATCAAACACAGCCTCTTATTATCTGCCCCACCAGCATAGACTGGTCCAACACAGCTTTGTACGTCTTTGAAGTTAGCAGCATAAGTGAGCCAGGTCTTTTTATAAGGTTACATGTGAAATTGTCAGAAGAATGAAACCATTTGCAGATGGTGGAGTGATAAAGATGGTACAGTATCTCGCTTGTATTTGCCCCTCATTTCCTTGGGAAGAGAAGAAATGGAAAAGGGGTGGAGGGGAAAAAAAAAAAGGCAGTGGAAGGAAAGAGCAACTCCAACAAATGAAATTCTTTTGACAACACAGTGTTGAAGGAGTAAGTGAGATTTCTGGCAAAACCACTAGGACTCTGAAGACAAGCTGACTGCTGCAATATTTATTACTTTGCTTTGATGAAACCTCTGACATCAAGGACTTTCTTAGTGACTGATTTTTGTCAGAATAATGCTGCAGGAACAAGAAGTGACAGATGATTTTTTTGGACATGAAGCCTGTGCATAATGGCATGAGAAAGAGGACATAAAAAAGTCTGCCCTCAAGCAGCTTAATGTGGCCCTGGAGAAAAGAGCTGTTATCAGTGCTTACTCATGTAGTCACAGCAGGAGAAACTGTTACCAAAAAATGGATCCTGAAGTCAGACAGTTCAGCATGGAGCAGATTTTCTGAGCTGCGCTCCCTTATCACAGCCAGGTGGAGGCTGGGACTGGCTGCAGGGAATGTGCCTCCAGAAATGAAACAGAAATTGGCTTTATTGTGTCAGATCTATCCCCTCTACTGCCATACCACAAGACTGTATGCAGCAAAAACTTGACGCATGTTGCTCGGGCTCGTGACAACCGCTGATGCAGAACGCAACATCCCTCTGCTCACTCTTCCGAGTTCGGGGCATGGAGGCTCTGCGATGTGCCCATGATGCTGTGACTGTAGCTCTTCCCAGAAACACAAAACTTCTAGAAAAAGTGCTTCCAGACTAGCTGTAGTATCATCCATGCTCGTGCGCAGCCAACTTTTCAAATAGTAGTTAGTACCAAATGAATACAGAGCACCTAAGGGAATGTAGAAAAGTTGGGGAATAATTTAAGATGCAGTCTAGAGTAGTGGGGAATATTTTCAAAGTGATCGATTACATTATTAACCACCTTTTTCTCAAGTCCATAGGTCTTTGAGATGCTAGTCATGGAGAAACCTGTGGATCAGCCCCTGGCTCAGGGGAGATCCCTGTTCTGCTTTTCTTCCCATCAAAAGGTTCCAGCTGCAAATCGGAGCCAGAGTTACAGCGCTCTGCAGCAGAACTGCTATTTTTAAACTTAGAGGCCAGAGCGGCAGCAAGATACCATAATCTTCTCTGGATATCTCAGTACATTTCTCTGCGCTGTACAAACACACCTTTCTGCTCTGATTGCACCTCGTGCAGCGTAGTCGTGCTTGCTTTCAGTGGGAATATTGTGAGGTGTATTGTTGGTGTTTATATATTATGGTGGAAAAAAAGGCAAAATCTTTGCAGACCCCAAACTATGTATTTATTAAAATGAGATTTTATTTTGACTTGCCTAATATTGGCTGTACATTGAAATGCAGGCTTTATTCAGGGCATAAATCTGCCTGAATAAAAAACAGACCACAAATTCTTTATATTTACTCATATTGTAAGTGTAGAAGAATACCTTTCTGAATGGCAAATACAACACTTAGCAGCATAGGGAAGTACCGTCGCTGTCAGGCTATAGATTACTCTGGAATGTGCTGCAACTCCTTTTGCCTCTTTGGTTTCATAGAAAAGGAAAAATAAGCAACTACTAACTCTCAAAACATCTGTATGTGTGAGGCCTGTAGCCGGAATTTATAATTCATACATGCTCAAAGAATGTGACAGGATTTCCAAGTACTGAAATGGCAGACACTTAGAGATGCTGTAAATTAACCCACATGTGAAACCGCCGACTCTGTCATTTCTGTTCATTGACTCATTCCAGTGGAATTGACAAGGCAGGATTTCTCCCTGGATCTTGGTACGTTACATACACCTGTCAAGCAGAAGCTTCAAGCCAGCCCTGGGGGAACATCTTTAAAGGATACTCCTGCAATACCAATGAACTCTCCATCCGTTGGCAGCCTGTTTCTTTGAAAGAATCATCGATTTCAGAACACACTGAACAAACCGCTGCAATTTTCACAAAGCATACCTGCGTTTGGACCCGCACCTCTTCTTTTGCACCCACAAGCCAGGGTAGATCTCGGCAGAAGGCAAAGGCTGCTACCCCGTTGCAAATGTGGTGTGAGAAGACAGCGAGGTCCCTTCGCCAGGCAGGGGCTGGGGTGTTGCACCAGCACGTTGACCTGAGGGAGGCGGTAAACGTGCTTCTGAAGGAAGTCTGGCTTTCCGTTACATGAAGCTCTCGGTCACTAAGATTTTACAGTAACTCTCCTGAGCGTTGCTGATCTCTCCCAGACAATATTGCAATATTCTGGCCCCACTGCTTGGCTAAGACCTGGGAGTAGGGGGTGCAGCCACCAGCCCTGCTCCCCAGGGCTGCCACGAACAGCCCGCAGGCTGCTCCAAGCAACTGGTCCCCTGACTTCTTTCTCCCAAAGACCCTTTTAACATCTGGCAACATTTCAGATGTCAACATTTCAGATGTCAACTTGCCTAACCTGTAGCAGGGGATTAACCAGGGTTTCAGGGACTCCGTTTTGTCGCTGCTGCTCTGAGTCAGGCTGGCTTCTCCTGGGCACGGCTGTGAGCGAGACGGGCAGGGGGAGCTCATGCAAGAGGGTTGTGTGCTCAGCTGGATCCACGGGAGACTCCCGTCCCTCCTCCGGAGGTGTGGACTCGCAGGGTCTGCACATATGCCTCTCTAAATCCTGTCTGCCCGTTCAGGAAGGTGGACACCAGCTCAGCCATGGGCTAATCAAACAGATGAAATGTTGCCCTGTGCTCTAGAAAGAGCACCTTAACCCCAGCAGGACTTTGCTGACTGCTTTTATGCAAAACCCCTTGCTTTGCACAAGACGGGAGGATTCGGCTGACAGTTTAAACGGGGCTAAAACGTGTCACTGACTTTTTTCTTTTTTATTGTATTTTTGCAGTGTATGCTGGCTCATAAATTTACGAACTAGTTTTAAAGGACTCCATACAAAAATAAGCGTATTTGGGCAGTTTAAATTTGTTCTTAATAAGTGGAAAGATTTACTAAAACAGGCCTGATGTGATGACTTGGGAGGGATTACTCACCCAATGCCAATATATTCCAGACAGCCTGAAGAATTAAGCACTCTGGGTGTCGAAAGCAATCTGAATATCACCTAAAACTTCTGCTGAACAGAGCTCTTGTCTGCAAGGGGTGAGAGTGTCAGGAATCCCGTGCAAGTCAAGGAACTGCATGGCGGGTGAACACAGGTAAGACCTAACTTTGCATTTTTATATGAGCTTTTCAGATGGTGATGTAGTCAAGCTCTGCAAAGAAACCTGTCTGATAAAGCTGAGGAAAATACAGCTTTGATAAATGGTGTGCTTCACAGTTGCATTCCTACCAAGTGCTGCTGTCACTCACTAAGCAAATTTATCGCATTTTATTCAAGAGTGTGTTGGATTCCAGGTGATAGGAATTTTCCCCTTACCCTCTTATCCTGCTTGCAGTTTCACTTTTCTTTAAGGAAACCGATTCAATCATTTATAAACAGCATTTGCTAACAGTTTTTAATGATGGTCTGTCAGACAGGAAAGGAATACCAAGGAGTTGTAGATGCAAGTAGAAGCAGAGTCCTGGCAGGATGGTGCATCCTGTGAGAAGGTTGTTCCCGTGAGGTCATTCAGGTACTGATGTGCTGAGAAACAGTCAATGAGAATGCCAGGATTATTCCCGAGGATGAAGTATGGCCAAAGCTAGTGTTGGTGTAGGATGCTTTTTTGTAAAACAGGCGGGCTCGGTTCCATTTAATGTATCTGCTTGTTTAAGACACTTGTCTGAGTGCTCTGCAGAAGGCAGAGGTGTCAACTTATGTCATGTCCATGTCCTGTCTCTGTTCGATTTTTCTGAGTATTTTACCAGATCACAGTCCATGGACAGCTGGCAAGCAGCAGGAAGCTTATTGTCCAGTAGTGCTGGCTTTCTTCCTCATGTCCACCTGTTACAATGGAATATAGACCGTTAAATACCCATTTAAAGGTGAGCTTGATATATGAGTTTTGCTGTAATAACTACATGGATGTTATATTATTGTGAATGGAAAAAGCAAAAGCTCATTTAATTGAAAATTAATAGACTCATGTAATTGCAGAGCCTTGAAAATCCTTTTTAGATCTAGTGTGGATACTAATTTATTTTATTTATGTTAGAAAAATTTCTCTGCACATCCAATTCTTTGTCTATGTACAAGCTTGTGTAGGTTTCCTGTTACTCGCTTTGTTCCAGTGGTGTTGCCATTCCAGACCACGCGTGACCCTCACCGTCAGAACCATGGCACAAATCACACCGACCTTTCACTTCATCTGGCTTGTGCTAAAGTCAATATCAAAAATTACTGCCATTCTGCTAGCAGTATAAATGTGCACGGATTCACTTGTTTTTACCATAACGTTTTGCGTGTTATACTAATGAGCAGGTGAAAGCCTACACTTCAGGAACCAGAGTTGGGTGATTAATAACATATTTGTCTCCCATGGAACGAGTGAGCAATAACAGGCTGCAGAAATGAGTTGGAGCATTACTTGGAGCATTACTTGGACTTATGACCAAGGCCACTCCAGTGGACTGCATCATGCACAAGCTATGTGACAAGGCCGGGGTATCAGACATTTCCAAAATTGCTTTTAGTGCTATTACTCCTTTTTTATTTTCTTAACTACAGAAATCAACAAGTCTGAAATGTGCCAGACTGAGGTCCAGATCTTTATGTGATCTTTAGAAGGGCGTTTGCAAAGGAGACTGTAGAAAGTTCCACTTGGCATGTCCTCTTTTATGACATAGCTAGTGATCAAAGCACAAGTTCCTAAACTAGTTTAACATTTTTCCTTCCGTAGTTATAAAAATTGAGAACAGCATGAAGTGCTAGTGGTCTTACCCCAGGAAAGAAGATAAGTTCTTTAAATCGAAAACATGGATTATTGTTATTATTTTTGGGAGGAGTTAGTGCGTTTGTGAGGAGTAAATCAAAGATGGCTTGACTACAATGACTAAGAGCTAACACAAGATAGAAAGCACTTTGACGTAATTTGTTTTATTTCTATTTTTCTCTATCAGATAGTTACCTTTGAAACCAAGACCTGAAAAATGTCAGCTAAGGAAACAGTGCCAGTTCCAAGTCTGGAATCTCCCTTTGCTACACACACAGTTCCCCCTGTTCCAAGTCAGGGGCTTGCTTGGGCTTTGCTACAGCTAAACACTAGCCAGGAAAGTTGGGATCCAGATGCCCATTTGGATTACACACAGTTATTGTCATCACTACATAACACACAAGGATGTTGAGATGCCAATTTACAGTCTGGAGGGGAGGTACAGCTGATGTAATTTTATGCTAAGCCCCCATTCCCAGTGTTCCCTGTTGGCAATGCAGTCTCGTATTGCCTGGTGGAAGACAGGCTGCCAGGATCAGGACCTTTGTACGTAGGTATGTAAGAACTCGCCCTTTGGGAACGAAACACTTCAGCGGGAGCTGGGTCTGGCCCTTATCCTTGGATCTTCCTCTCTCCTTCTCTTGTGAACATTAAAAATGTGTATTAGCTTTGCTTACCAGCCAAATTACTTTATTGAACATTATTTCTTCATAAGAAGTTACTCCACTTCGAAGATCTGATTCACGTTCAGCCACCATGTAAAGAATCTCAAAAGGGAAGGAAATTGTACAGCAGTTTTAAAGTCTCTGGTGGTAAGAGACAATCAGCCTCTTCCCTCTGCCCCAGTCCTTAGGTATTCCTGCAACTACTTCATTGCAGGAAAATGGATCGGCTAGATCCATATGAAGCAATTTCAGCAGGGGAAACCACACTCAGCTGAGAGATACATTTTAGCCTTTTGGAAATAGTTTCAACTTTCAAGATAACCATTCCTTAGAGGAGCTCTAACTATAAATCCCAGTGTGCCCGCAAGCAGTTGGGAAGCAGCCAAAAATGCCAAGTCAGAGGAAAATAATTGTTTTCAAATGGTGACAAACCTGCAAGGTCGGCAGGCAACTGAGGAACTGTGTTGCTGAATGGAGATAGCCACGAAACTCAGGGCTGTGAGTTCTGTACACTAAACAGAGCCCAACATCTCCACAGGGTGTTCAGCTGCTGCAAACGCAGAGGGGAACTGGTCTGCACTGGTCTAACTCACAGGGCAGAATTGATATTGAAAGAGAATCTAAAGACGTTGGGTTTAGACACAGTGTGCAGTGCTAACGCTTTGGCTTGTTCTGGTTTTGTTTCCCAGAGGTGAAGAAATGACAGGGTTTGTATTTTTAAAATTATTGCAATGAAAATAATTTGACAGCTTTGGTCTGGAGGTTTCTGTGTCATTACGAAATGTTGTTTGAAATTGTGCAAGGCAAGACAATAATTATCCAGTCGAGCATGTCTAAGGATGAACGAGACTCCGAGTGGAGGCTGGGAGTTTGCCACTGGTGTTGGTCTGGATTCCTTTGCACCCTGGACAGATGCCTACGCAGCGTGGGAATATGCTGCGAGGGGAGCTGAAACTTCAGGAACAGCATTGCTTTCGAAACTGCAGTTGCAAGTCATGTGGAATCAGCTTGAGGGAGCCTGGTGATTACTTTCTAGGGATATCTTCATATAAAAAAAGTATGCCTGGTGGTATAAATCAGCACAGCTCTGCTGGCTGCAGCATAGCCGCATCTATGTACTCCAGCTGAGGATCTGGACAAAAGTACTGAGGCAACACAGAGGACTGAAAACTACCAGAACACCTTTAAAGCTAATGTGCCAGCAAGCGAGAGAGGCATTCAGCTGTGTGGAGCAGGCTTCTTTCATCTGTGGTAGTTAAAGCAGAAAAGTGAACTTTAGATTCTCACAATTTTACTGCATCTGTTAAAGCAGTATTGGCTTTCAACAATGAAATGAGTATTCAGGCCAAGTGTCTCTGCAGAATTTTGGGCACTCCACGAACGGATAAAATTTCAGTTGCAGAAACAAGAGAAAGTACCAGACACAAATGCACCACGTATTACGTTTAAGGAAAGACAGTGAAGCGGGCAGGTTACACCGTGGGAATAGGCAGCAGCTGGTGGCTGACCCTGGTGTTATGACTAAGTCACTGATGAGGCCACAAAAAATTAAGAAAATTAGTAAGAAAGGGCAGCCTGCCTTTAAGAAATGCAGAAGGGCTGTTGTGAGGGCTAGCAGCAGGGAACCGCTAAGATCTGGGCTTGGGCTCCAAGCCGGGTCCCTTGTTCCCAGGCAGCCGGAGTTGGCAGCAGCCCGTATCACTCTCTGGTGGCCCCTCGGGCCAGAAAGAGGAGGTATATTGGCAGCCCAGCGAGGGAACGGCAGCCAGCTCCCCTTGCCAGAAATCAGGTTGCTACATCGGCGCTGAGCAAAAGGCTAAAGCAGGGCCCCTTGGATGCCGCAGGCATGGGGCTCGCACGGAAAAGACCTGCGCCCGTGCCATCGGGATGTGCGGCTTGGAAAGCCCAGGCCAGGTGGGACTCACCACTCAGACGCCGGCACCGTCCTTCGGCGAGCGGTCCCGGGGGCCGGGCGCTGCTGGGCTGTCCTTGCTGGCTGGCGTGCGGCAGAGCCGGGCGCTGGGGCGGCCTCGGAAGTGACTCACTCTCCCACCTGGCCAAAACTCTTTGGGGCGCAGCGCGGAGATTTCCTGCAGACATCTGTGCTTCAGCGGCTCCTGCATCTGGAAGAGGCTGCAGCTCTGGTTTCCCCGTGCACAGGGCCCTCTGCGTGTGCCTTTGCTCTTTCCACTGCTGTTCTGGAAAGGCCTCCTGCTCATCCTTTCACTTCATTAAAAGGGCCTCGGCCCCTCCTCCAGCATCTTAAAAGACATTGCTGGGAAAGTCAGCAGTGACAGGAGTGACAGGCAGAACTGGAGTAACTACTGCACCCTTTTACTTAAAGCCCCTGCAATTACCTTCTTTCTAGGTGGGAATCTCTCTCAGTGATTATCTGGCTCTTCTGATTTTCGTCAGCTGGAGAGCTGCATCTTTGGGATTATCCTCTCGGCATCCGTGCCTACCCTTTAATGTCACAGGGTTTGGCCAGTTAGTCCAGTTATAGCTTCTCTCAATTCCAGCCTCGTCCTCCTGCAAGAGTAACTCACAAATAAAGCGAAGTGGGAGTTGCCATGTTAATGTCCTTCCCTCGAGCCCTCAGGGAAAGGTCCTGAACATGATTTCTTCCGCTTGGATGGAAAGAGGAATTTCTGTTAGAGCCTCCATGAAATTACAGTCCTCTTTTTTTATTAAATGTAAAACAAAGTAAATATTACCTTAGAGTCTCTTATTCGTGTTGCAATAAAATGAGACACTTCCTTGGAAATAAGTTTTAAGACACGAGTCTTGTAATGTTCATATTTATTGGAGCGGAGTTCACAGCTGACCTGAAGTCTGGAGGGTTTGGAAGCAATAGTCTATGTGAACTTCCAATTTTTCTCTCCTTCTCCAGCACATGAGGTGCAAAACTGGTCAGTATTCAGGGACTTCCCCACCCTTCGTAAGCTCATGTGCTCATATATCTCTCGTGGTACATAAAGAATGACATATTGCAGTGAATCTGCTGAGAATAGCTTGTAAAATACATCATTATATGAATCAGCCTCATTAGAAGTCTCCTTCTCCCATGATTTAAAACAGACACAGTACTTGCAGGAGTGGAAACCAGTGTGATTTGTTTTTTTCTCTCCTGCTGGCATGTTGTGCTCAACCAAATGTTGAAACAGAAGAAAATAATTCTCAGAACTCAAGGCCAGAAGTAGAAAGCAAGTACTGCATTACCCTGATGCTTCCCTGGCACGATCAAGGTCTTGGGTGTTTCCCTGGATATATGACTTTCCAGCTTCATTAATAAAATATTATGTTGCTCTTCTAAACAGCACAAAGCTGCATTCTTTGCATACTCCAATTCCCCCTGACCCAGGACCCTCTAACACCTCACGTTCAGCATCCTTCGCAATTCCAGGCTTTTCTCCCACAGCTGCTGCTGCTGTGTTTATGAAGGGGATTAGACGACACGGTGCCTGTGACAGCAGAAGACAAGGCTGGGTGACCCGGGAGGCCTCTCTCAGTCCTATTTTATGCAAGGACTGGTGCACCAGGTGCCACAGCTGCGTGACTCAGACCTCGTTCAAACTGCTTGTTTGCTGGTGCAACCATTTGCCAATGAACTCAATGAAGTCAGTGTTCTACCTTTGACGAGACGACAGCAGATGCAATCCAAATGACCCACCGTGGATCGCAGCAGCTCTGGGCTAGCGGCCACGTCGTGCAGGACTCATGGTAGAAAAGGGATGGCTCTTTGCTCCAATGCAATGAAATAAACTCTTTCACCCCCGTTTGCTCTCGGCATATCGTAGAGCTCATTGACAAACTGCAGGTACAGCAACTTTTTATTGTTTCTCTCTTGTCACTTCAGTGTCAGAGAATGTAGTATTTCTTGCCGTTACTTCTTTTAAACCATGCCAACACACACCATCAACACCTTGTTTGGGCTTATAAGCCTCTGGCTGCACTTTTCTGAACCACATTGGGTTTTTAATTAACTGTGATAAGTACAAGTACTCAGCTATCCTTGGTTGTTCTGCTCTCCTAATGCTTCCAACCATGTAACCCATGTTTTCTCCTCGGTAAAAAAGCCTTGTTGGCTGAACACTGCGGTACATTTCTATCTCCCACCCAAGATTTTGAGCCGTGGACATCACCAGGAGCCTCCTTCACAAGCAAGACATCACGCCTTTGCAGGCAAGCTGTATTTACCTTGAATTTACTTATTTCCTAGGCTCTGTTTTGACTTCTGCAGAAGCAGGTCAGAACGTGCAGTCTGGGTGAGTTTTCGATAAGCAGCTCGGCTCACGTATGCTCCACAGAAAGCGCCAGCGGCTCCACTCGTACCCACTGGCTTTAGACACTGCCCTTATATCCTGCAGTGTCCTCAGGCTGCTCTTGCACCCGCAGTGCCTTCAGTGGCTGAAAGCACAGTCACGTCCATGCCCCTTGGTGCAGCTGTAGGCTGAGCTTTCGATACCAGGTTTAGATGGACATAAGGGACCTGCCAGGATGGTCAGGAACTGCCCTAAATAAGCCACAGAGAGGCAGGGGCTGGGGGTCCAGCAGCTGCAGGAGGGAAGGAAGGTCTTTAGTCTCTCCCGTGCTCTGGACACCTGCCATTTTTTTGTCAGCGGCAAATGCAAATCCCTGATTTTCCTTCTGCCACAGTTCGGCTGTTCCAGCTAGTGATCAACGGGTGGCTTCAGCATAGCCTAAAAACGAAGAAATGTTTGCAAAAAACCCACATACTCTTGTGCGACTGCACTTCGCTCAGGTGGTGGCATTTCAGGGCATAGGAACAAGCAAATTTCCTCTCTATTTCTACACTTGATTGTCTTCTCCTACACATTTGCCTTATTTGTCATGTTTTGGAGGAATTCTTTTAGCAGCAATTTACATAACCTTTGTAGCGCTGCTGGTTTTGCCACTGACAGAAGTGGGTTTACTTTTTTTTAATGACTCGCCCTGTTTATCAATAGCTATTTTACAAGACTCGTTGTGTTTTAGTTGTGATTTATGCCTCAGGACTGGGCATCCTTTGCAATGCAAGTCTTGCCTCCTGCCCCTTGGATTTGACGGGGAGGATCTGGTTCCCAAAGCTGGGATTTCACAGCTGTGGTCTGCCTGGCTTCCTATCAGCCCCTACAAAAGAAGTGAGCACAGAGCAACAGCTTAAATACCCACTTCAAACTTCAGACTTCTCAGCTGGAACAACTGTTGCGGTTTGAAGTTGTTTTGTTAACTTCTTTGGCTAATTGATAACATCTGCATCTCACCACCCTTCCTTGCATCTCAAGCTACTTCCAAACAGATCGGATAGATAATACTGTGGCAGATCTCAGTTTCTGTATTAGTGATATATCGTTACGCTTGCGGAAAATTGTATGAGAACTGAGAGGTGTCTTCAAATAATGCCTCCTTTATAAAGGTTTCTTTCACACAGTCGCAGAAACAAGCCCAGAGACACTAATAAAACCTCACGCTATTCACTTGGCATTTCTCTCGTGATCATGTTCAGATAAAAGAACTTTTGATTTCACACTTCTTTCCTCTGCGTTTCCCTACCACGCTTTCTAAGTTTGAAAATTTACATTTGGGCTTTCAAATACTGGAACTAGCTTGTATTTTTCATGAGTTTTTATTTTCTTTGTATTACAATAGATGGACCGGGAACTGGTATACGTGATATTTCAGTAAATAAAATCCTTGTATTCAGGATCACTCTTGAAGTCTGGTAATACACAGTGACACCACAGAGGTCCCAAGGAGACATTATGGTTGTAATGGAAATATCATATATCTCATATCCCAGGTCTGATATATCAGCTCAGCAATAAAAAGAAACAGGATATTTGCAACTATATTTTAACAGGGATTTTGCTGTTACCATGAGAACATGGATTACTGGGAAATTTTGGTGAGAAAACTCTTTAAAGGTTTCACCAATGTCTAACCCCAGGAGATTTCAGTTCTTTCACTGCGATTGAAATAGCTATTAATGCAGTGAAAATCAGAAACTTATGAGTGTATTTCATTGGTGTCTTAATGCACATCTCAGACTTAGGTCTCAGTGCAGGTCAGATGGTCCCATCTATCACATTTCAGGATTCCCAAGATCAGACCTGGGTTATGCCTAGAGACACGGGTCTGCTACGAGCTCTCCACAGCTTGACGTCTTTCCAGGTTTGGCTGGGGAGAGGTTCCCTCCTCCACCTGCCCCTTGCTGGTGGGATGGTTGGTGCCGTTGCTGAGCAAGGCCTAGGGATGCGCAGGGAACTGACGTAAGCCTGGACTTGAAGGCTTGACGTTGCTCAGCCAGCCAGGGGAGCCTCATGAATTTCCTTGTAAAAGGAATTTCTTGGGATTCAAGGAGACTTGCGTTACGTAATCCTTTGAAAACAATATTCAACACAGGACAGGGCTATCCCCTTTACAAAGTCCCCAACAGAACATGCAAGATGCCTTGAGCACTATTATTATTGCAATTCTTTTATTTTGTGCCATTTCAGCGTCGCTAGCATCTACAAAAGAAGTTTGACAAAATCCCAAATACAGATCTCTCATAACTTCACCTAATGCAAGCTCAACACATTTGGTCTTAATCTGAGTGCCTGGACTGGGATAAATTCTGCAGGGCTGTAATAAAATAAATATTTTCCTGCACTGAGAATGGCTCAGCAAAAGGTTCAATGTCAGGTCAGCACAGCGAGCTCCTCAGCCACATTTTGCTAGACATGGACCGTGTCTTCACCTAAGAAATTGTCACAGCTCCAGAGCAGCCGGTAGAGTAGAGGTGATTTAAATCATTCACCTCTTGCTCATTTTAAATGTTGGATTTGGTCAGCATTTGAGGAAAGTTGGGCAGTGGGTACAGCCCCAGCTTCCAGAAGTGAAAAAACTTCCGCTAAACAAACAAATTTAAAAAAGGGACTTTCAGTGGAGTTCCCTTTCCTGCTCTGCTCAAATTGGATTACTTACAGAAACAAAGGGAACAAGCAGCCTTGTTGCAGCAGACTAGTCCCAAGTGAGTAAGTGTGAGCTATTTAACAATTGGCGATATAGTGAGAGCTCTTTTAATTGTTTTTTCAAACAAACCTGAACCACCTGCTCTGCCAATTTAATGCAGGAACCAAAGGAAATGTGATTCACAGGTGTATTATAAAAGGGAAGGCAGAGATGCTTAGGAAGGAAACTTGCCTGTTTGCTGCAGTGTGAATCAGAGCTTAAAAGGTTGGTGACTGACTCTTTTGTGTTGTTGCATAATTAGGGTAGAAATAACCTGACCATCAGAAGAACCTGCTAAGGTTAGTAGTTTTCTATTCCTTTTCAATCATGTTCTCTGTTAGTATGCTATAGATGAGCAAAAAAAAGTCTACCTCCCTGCCAGGTAATTCCATAAAGCCCTTAAGGGAATGTTATTGTACTAATATTCTTAGTAACCATATATTTATGTCTTGTTAGCTTTCTTATAGCTGGGTGTTGCTGTAGGGCCAAGATTTGGTGGGTTAATTATGAACTGTAGAGATAAAATTCAGCTCTCTAGGTGGGGATTCCTGGGATGAAACTGACTTCTCAAGTAAACTTTCTAAAGCTTCGTCCTTTCCTAGTTGGAGAAGTGGTTCATTTTCTACCTAACTATGTATGTAGTTATTAAATGTTTGCTCCATTGTGACAATAGAAGCATTTTTCTCACTTCCAGACTTGTACTAGCACATAGAAAGAACTCAAAGTTTTGACCAAATTCATAAAGAGGACTACAAACAGAGCTGGAAAAAAATGCAGGAGTTCTGGTTTCAGTTCTTGTACCTTTGACTGATTAATTATTCAGTGATGTGATTCAGTCTTCAGAAAGATCAGCCATTAGCACCACGGAGTCCCTCAGCTCAAAGCAAAGGTCAGCAAGAAAACCATTGTGTGCTCAGAACAGAAGTGGCTGATGCTCTACACCTGGGCCTAGGAGTTTTACTACTCGTTTAAACACAGCAGATGCATTCAGGGTGATCTCGTATCTCTTGGTAGAACCTAATTCTCCTTCTTTGATGAAGCAGTTACTTACTGAGATAGCGCAGAGGCCAATCTGGGAAGAGAAGATGGCCCTCTTGGTTGACCTTACTGCAAAAAATCTTCATTTGAGAATGAAGAATCTTGATCAAGATTGAGAATCTTGATTTTCACGAGAGGACCTTTAAGGAAAGATTGACCCAAGTATGTATTGTTTGTTCACTGGCTGCCAGTAGAGAGGTCAATGTGTCCTGTCCTTGCAGAAGCTGGTTAAGTGAAAGTATTTCTTTATGGCCATTGCCATTTAGCCTTTCATTTTGGAGCAGCGCTAATCTCTCTCCTTTTAGGGTGTGTCAGTACACTTACAGACTATGATAAGTTGCCCTGCATTGAAGGGTTTACAACCTTATGTATATTTTTTGATTTTTTGGGACACATATAGATCATGTTAAAAACCAGAAGTCCATTGTTCAATCAATCAAGTTAATCCTGGTGCTCCTTGATAACTATAGCTATCGCATTTCAGAGTGATTTTACTGGATATTACTGGGATTACTTGTAGTAGCCACTCAGTCTAGACAGGGGTTTCTATTACAGTGAACACAGACAAAAGGGTAAGAAATATTAATGCCCAACATCCATTAACCATGCACAAACTGCATATCAGAGAATGGATCCTGTTCACTTGGCTGTGGTTCCTCCTCCCTTTTGTTTATCTCTCAGGAGGGCACTGGCTTTTTTAATTAAAAAGAAACAGGTTATCTTAATAAAGGGTGGGGAAAAAAGAAAAGACCTGCTTGAAAACTTTGCCATTTAGAGTTCAGGGGAGTTAGAGATCTTTTGATGAAGTGTCCCAATGTGGAAAGCTCCAAGTATTTTGGCCCAAGAGCTGCCTTGGGGATGGCTTTCTCTTGACCTTTCTGCAGGATGGAAGTAGGATCATGGTGGTCTTGCTGAAATGAGCAGCCTCGATCTCTGAGAATCCTGTCATTGTGGGGAAATATGGCGAAGTGGATCTCAAGACTGTCATCAGGGCTGGGTGAAATTATACTACCCATTGCTTCTGAAACAAAGCTATTTAGAATGACAAGCACTCTAGGAATGCTGCTCCTTCAATAAATGTAATGTGGCAGTGACAGGTAGTTCCCTAGAAGACAATTCTGCTGCACCTAAATTAAGACAGTTGGCTGATTAAAATTAGGCCTAGTTAACGAGGCATTGAGCGAGGTAATAAAGCTAAACTGCAAAGCATTTCAAATTCTCATTTTATGCTACTCCACATGTTCAAACTCATAACACATGGGCAAATATTGTTGTGTCACAGATTTTATTTTGGATATGGCATATTTCAGATTGTTGTCGAATTGCCCATCATAACTGAAGCTCCACCAGGTTTTCCAAAGAACATTAGGAGTTTGGGTAACAGTAGAAACACTGAAGCACTTTGCTTACACATGGCTTGCCCTCCTCTATTTGTTCACCCAAAGACCTCGATGTCCTTTTATACTTGATATCCTTGTAAGACTTTGGGAATCAAAAGCTAGTCTGCTGTTGGAAAGGCCTGCCGATCCTGTGGAAGCAGAAGCTTCCAAAGCCTTTTTTAAGGAGGAAGGGGGGGAATAAAAAAAGTAAATAAAATTCCCACTTGCATAAAAGGCTTGCAATTACTTTGAGTTTCCCTTCATTGGCCTGGGTGATGAGGCCAATTCAGCACTGTATGCATACATAAATCAAGATCTTCCTGCAAAACTTTAGCTTGGTGTAGACTTAAGAGAACATAATCTGTGTGCCGGTGCTCTCAAACCCTTTTTATATCTGACAGCTGATTGCAATATGTTAGAACATGATATAGTAGGCACTGGGAGCCTGTGCTGCTGTTGCTCTTGCAATGACTGTCGTTCAGTTTCTAAGGCTGGGTCCTGTCCACCTCCAATCTTCTACAGCAAATGTGCACGTGACCAGAAATCTTGTCAGTTGGTTGGCAAAGCTCAACAATGCGTTTGGTGCTCCCTGGCCTTCCTGGAAGAGGAATAAGTAATGTGTTGTTTGGTTTGGCTTTTTTTTTTTTTTGTTGTTGTTTGGTTGTGGGTTTTTTCCTGTGAGGCAAGAGTTGTCTTTACATCCCTGTTTTACGAAATGGAAATGTTGCGCCCGAGAAGTTAAGGTCCAAGTTTATCAAACCATGCAAGTACCTAATTCTCTGGGCTATTTTAACCAGCAGTTATGCTCTTAATACAGTTATGGATGTGATAATATGTTACTTGTGTAAAAGCTGTGGAGCAGAGCAATGTGGTTGTGTTCTCTCAAATTTTAGACTTCCCAATGAACGCTTTTTCTCTTGATCCAGCAGCTGCTGGTCTGGCTGCCTTGATATGTCTCCTCCCTTGAGCTCTCATTTCATGGTAACGAAACAAGAGTTTCTAGGGCATTTCTGACTGCAGTGTCAGAAAGGAGGCGACAGCATAAATTTCTGTCCTTGTTTCCAGGAAGAGCATCATGGCTGGTGTTTTTTGCACCCATATTTTGAAAGCAAAGCCTTTCAAATAAGCCCCTGGGGAGGGACAGCCCTCTTCAAGTGGTCAACGGGAAGGCATAATCTATTGCTTGGAGAGTAAACCCAGTTCTTCCTTGGAATAGATTTCCTTATTTTCTTGCAGGTGTGTGGATGGGATGTGGCAATTCTTGCTGTATTTTAGGGTAAGGAAGGTGTAGGGTGATCCAAAGAAAACATATATTATGCTGTTGGAGTCCAAGAAGAACAAGATCAGAAAATGTCCCCTATGGAAGCATTGCTTTGTCCAGGGTGTTCTGCCAGGCAGCATAACCTGACTCTACTGAGAAAGCTGAAATATTGTTAAACAACTTTAAAAACACAGTATTAAACTATACATATAATTTGAGGCTGTTTCTAATAAGCATTTTCTCTAACTTGTGGTTCCCTCTGGTTTAAATGTTCTCAACATTTTGGTCAAGTAAATAACAGCATAGAACAGTATTTTTAGGAAAAGATGATGCTTGGTGATGGCTGGGGATTCTGTGGTTTTCACTGCCTTTCAGAGAGCTTGGACTATGTGTGTACTCTTCAAGAAAACAAATTAACGACTTAGGAAGGTTTTAGCTGAAACAACATCCAAGACAACTTGTGACTTTTCCTTTTATTGTGCTAGCTGACATGAAGGTTTTTCTTTTTTTCACTTTTTCTAAATATAATGGGACTTTCTGAATCTCTATACATGTCCTCCGAGTTTTTCTTTCCATCTTTATTTTTCATACTTTCTTCTGTCTTTTTCTTCCTCCTTGTTGCTCCTTCTTTCTTTCATTTCTCTGTGTGTTCCTCCCACCTTTTTTGTTCCTATTTTGCTGCTTCCCTTCCCTGTTCTTCTGCTGTTCAAAATTACCTTGTCTTGAACTGCTCCAACCAGTCCTGGCAAAAGTCAACTCCTTTTCAAGGCCAAATTATGCTCATGATCTAATGCTGGGATCGCATCTGACCCCGAATGTGCCTGGGCTGAAAGGGACATCATTATAGAAAGGCTGGAGAAGGGAAGGTGGCAGGAAAGCTTGGAGGAGTGTGCCATGGACAATCCCTGGACCTCTCCTTTAGTTCAGGCTCACTTTCACAGAGCTATCAGCCAAGAGAGGATGATGAGGTGTGAACAAGAGCTGGAAGAAATCATGCAGAAAATGTCTTAAATCTTCTAGAAAGAGAAGATGAGTCTGTATGCTTTGAACTTGTAGGATGTACCAACTCAAGGCCTGGATTTTATTATTTGATTTTTCTTAAAACATAGCTGGGGGTGGAGTAGTGACTGGGCCTGTGAAGGCAGCACCAGAGAGGTCCTTAGCAAGGAGTATCTGAAGGCTTCTGGCTGATTCCCGCTGGCTTGTGGATGAGGTCACTGTTTTGCCAAGGAAGCTGGAAATCCAGGAGGCTTCTTCCTGTGCCAGGTCCTCTGCAATCCCTCCTCTCCTGCCTGCTGGACACCCCACAAAGCCTGGGCCTGTGGTTTCAGTGGGTGATAAGAACCACCAGGAACTACTTGTAGTGATAAGGGATTAACTGCTGTGAAGGATGACTAAAGCCCTGAGACTTCCTCTTTGCCTTTTCTGCCCAATTTATGCTTCTTGACAAATCCATTACCTGACTCCACTGTCACCTCCCCTCAGTCCCCTCTTTCTGGCTGCATAGCTCAACTCTGGATTTTTTAGGGAGAAAAATGTTCTTCAAACCTAAAGTGAGTGAAGAACTGCATTGATTTCTGTGACCTGAGATGATGGTCTTGGGTTGTCCTTTGAGCTTCTCCTTGTTTCTTTCACTACCTCCCAAGTGCTGCTCAGGTTGCTGCAAACTGAGCAATCAATGGTACTACAGCAACGTCATTAGCTTTAGATTAAACCTTTTTTCTTAAACTTTGTCAGGGGTGTGGATGTTTTGGAAGTTTCAGACCATGAAGGAGGTAATTGTGGGAAAGGCTGGCTGATGCTATTTCGTTAGCCATCTGGCTGGGCAATCCTGATCGTACTACTTCAGACAGTTTTTGAAAGACTTTGTTTAAATGATAATTAATAGCAGTATTCATCTCTGGTTCTCTTGGGGAAACTCTTGCTTTAACATTAGCTTTCAATAAAGCTCTGCCATTTTAAGCTTTCATTTTAAACAGAAAAATGCTTTCAAAGTTCCAGATTTAGAAGACTTTAGAGAACTTAATAAAAATTCACTTTTTGGGCAAAGCACAGTTGACAGCTGTACTAGTACTGATGGTTTCCATTTAAAACCATGCTCCTTTCATTTGCTGCATCTTGCAGCTGCTGAGATTCTTTGTCTTGCTCCCTCTAAGTTTCTCTTACCATCTCACAGGCATCAGAGGGGGAGGCCAAGTGCCTTCAACGACACCAATGGAGAGAATTTGATTTTATTCTCTTGCATGACTCGGCTCTTTGTGGGAAGGATCTGAATAAGTACCGGATGCTGGGGAGAAGAAGGTGCTCTGGGACTGTCAAACACTCCAGCGTGCTTTATGTACCATGACATCTGTAGGTGGCAGGATGGCCAAGTGCACCAGGCAAAATAGTCCTTAATCCTTACCCCTGCTCTGTGATCAACCTACCAGGTAACTGGGCACAGTGCCCCGATACAAACTTGTTGGGACAGAGGTGACTTGTCATTTTCGAGCTGCCTACTTCCTTGAGCAAAAGGTCCTGTGGAGACAGCAATGACAGTGCTGGGGGAATCCTGGTAAATGTTGTCAGGTTTGGACTGGCAATCAAAGGACAAATAAGCAACAGCAAAATGATAATTAGATTAAGAGGGACTATTCCAAGAGAATAATTCCGGGGGAAAAAAATGGACGTAGGAATTTAACGGGTAAAACATCTGTCTGGAGAGTCTGGGATGTGGCTCAGCCTACTGTCACATTCCTGGATGCCCCTCGCTTCTAGGAAGAAGTTACCAAAGTGAAGAAACGGCAATCAAAAAGTTAACCTCTTGCCTAACTAGTAGCTGTATCTCTTTACCAGCTTAGCACTTCTGGGCCATATATTCATGTAGGAACCCCAGTTGTACTTCTTTTTATGTGTATTGACTTAGCGGAGTGCAAACATGTTAAAAAGTTCACTTTCTCCTTTATACAAGTCTATAAAAAAGCTCTTAAACTGGAGTCATAGGGTTTCAATGAGACAAATGAATGATCAGCCGAGACCTAGCAGTCCTTTCCGATGGATTAGGTGCCGTAGTGTGAGAAATTTTAAGATGCTAATCAGCCCGGAGAGTTTTCATGTCTCCAGCACTGTGTAGTGACACAAAACATTGCGATGCCTCCGAGTTATAATAGAATAGGCAAGTAGGATGCAGTAATAAGTATCACTCATGATATTTGATTCCAGTTCAATCTACGTTTTCAAGAGTCTCTAGGCAGCACAGATTTCTTATGCATTTATGGGAATTTGAGTAAAACTAAACATATACACACTAGCTTGGAAATTTTTCTAACGGCTATTTGGACACAGTAATTTACAGAAATAATTGTAAACACATGCACAAGTAGATCAGTGTGTGTTTTGAGTGCCTGCTTTTAGGAGAAATAATACATTTAACATTTTGCTGAATTTTGCAAATGCACTGCAAAATTGCAGCTCAATAAACTTCACTTTATATGCTCTTCTAAACTGATGACACCAGTATAATACCAAGCTGTTTTCCAGTTGGGATTTAGGAAGACAGGACAGAAGTGTTCACAAGAGGACATTTCAGCACAAATTTTAACTCACCCGGAGTTGATCAAAACCCAGCTCTCCGGGAAGGAATGTATCTGTTTCCACCACTTGCTGTGGAAGGGATCGATCCCGCTGCCAGGGCAGTAAAACACACAGTTACTGCAACGGCTCAGAAGGCGGCTGCAGTTTACCAGAAGGAATCATTTACTGTACAGAGCCGTTATATTTTATTTCTACACATTTGGAAATTTTGAGCTATGTCTTGTCATTTATTTTCGCAGGCATGTGAGTGCTGTGTATATATTTCACGTTGGTCACTGAGATCACAAACACGATCAGTGACTGAGAAAGGAAAGTAAAAAAGTGGGGTATTTCATCTGCTTTTTTTTTTTTTCCCTAGGAGTGGTATTGTTTTGAGAGAGAAAGAGCAAAACTCAAGTGGTTGAAAACAGTCCCCAGGGTAGTTCTCTTTCTTGCAGGTTCGCTGAGCATCCAAAGGATGCAATTTGCCAAGGATGTGGGCTGGAAATGGTTAACTAATAGCGTGGGGGTAGGAACTCGGTGCTCAGCCCTGGCACAACCTCCTCAGGAATTGTGCCAGGAACCAGTAGCTGGAAGCCTTGCTAAAAACAACAGGACAACACTATTAAATGCCCAGAGTTTTACATGGTTAGTAGTTTGTCAAGGTGACACGCTTGTGGTCTCTATGGAAGTGCAAGCTGAGAGACACTGCTGTTATTTATAGAAATGTGTAACCAAAGCAGTTTGTGAGCATTTATGTTGTCATTACAAGAACAAAATGTTATCTGCATAATTACTAAGTTATATTCTGATAGGGATTCTAATTTAAGCCTGTTATATGCTCCAGTAAAGCAGAAAATCCCTTACTGAGCACCGTTAATAATGGAGCATTAAGAATACACTGTTTTCTTTTCTTGCTTTATATGCATCTATTTATTTTTAAAACAACGGCGTTTTGGTGCTTTCTAGGATTTCTCTCCTGGGTGCTGGAGAGAGTTTTTCCATGAACCTGACTAGAAGAAGGAATGTCTCTACGACCGTTTCTGGTACTGTTCCCTGTGCCTTGCTGGCCCCAGCCCTCCCAGTCTGCAGCGGGGCCTGGGACAGGGATTTAGGTGGGCGACGGAGTCAGAGGGGTTTGTTGGCTCTAGGGAAAGTGCGCGGCCCGGGAGAGGGTGATGATATTCAGAGATTTCTTTCCATACAGATTAAACTGAGCTTTCTTGTGGAGAAATTCATGATATGATGCCAGAGGACTAAAATACCTTTCATTTCCCCCCTCCAGGAATCTCATTAGTGGACTCCAGTGAGGTGGGCACGTTCCCAGGTACGTCCCAAGCATGGACTCCCACTTGGGCAGTGGTGGCGGGGATCTCCTGGGGGTCCTTGGGGGCTGCTCAGGCCGTGCTGCCGCGTGGGGTCCTCGCAGCTGGGGGCAGGCAGCTGCTCCGGAGGCTTCTCCGGCAGTGTCCGATGGTCTCGGCCACCGGAGCTTGTGGAGTGTTGGGCTGCAGCCCCAGCCCGGCCCCCTCCAAACCCGGGGAGTAAAGGCGCAGCATCGCTGTGTACAGACCTGTGATGCGTTTGGGAAATAGTAAATAACGCTCTTTGATGTGGAAAAAGGGAGGGAAGGAGTGTGAACCCCACAAAAGGAAGGTAGAGGGAAGCGTGGATGGGGTAACTCCTGGCAATTGAGTCTTCCTGGAAGCAACCCTGCTCCCTGGGCAGGACCTGCCTGGCTGCTCCTTCTGCTGCTGCTGCTGCTTCTGCACAACGGACGCGCTGGTGGAACAAACAGCCAATGCCAAGCTGTTATAAATAATATAATTTATTATATGATAATAAATAATTCTCAATAAAAGCGAGCTGGCCGCTATCAATCAGGCTTCGCTTGTTGAGCCGCTGGGAATTTGTGTCTAGGAAGGGTGTGGACCTGCTCGGTGCTGTGTCCAGCTGAGGGAGCGTGGCCAGGCAGCAATCCAAGGAACCTGGTTTCCTATGGGGATTCCCGCGCTGCGGAGGGCAACCCGTACCTGCTCCGCCTCGTGCAATTTGCTGCCAGGATCCATGGTTGCATCTCTCGGTGCTGTGGGAAATGAGCTTGTCTCTCCAGTGTTAAGGCACAGCAGTGAATTAAGCAGTGGAAAAAGAACGCAGGGTCAAACCCTCTCCTGGGCTGGGCACCTGCAGAACTGGTAAGTGCAACGTTAGCGTCGTGTGGCTTTATCACGGACACGTGCACGCTTGGATTTAAAGGCCAGCGGCGAGACTGAGCAAACACTTGGTGTGGATGGGAGGAGGGAAAACATCTATTTTCCTGTGCCAGTACAAAGGGTGACTAATTACAGCAGGAACAGCTGATTCCTGCCCTGCCTCCCTGGCCAACGGGCCACACCTGAGACCTGCCAGGTGAAAACCAGGCTCTGTGCTTTGTCCAGGTCATTAGAGCTCCACTGGGAGAGCGGCGAGCAAGGAACAAGCTTTGCTTCACTGCTTAAAGAGTTACTCAAAAGGAAGGAGGAGAAAAAAAAAAAATACCTGGAAGAAATATTTCAGTCCAAAGTAATATTTACTTGGGTGCTTAAAACTTTGTAAAATGCCCTGAAGGTCACAAGCCATTCATCCTGCTGTGTATTTCCCTTTAAGAAGGTGCTTGTAAGTACTACTGGAACACATGTGTGATGAGGGGTTGCCATGGCAAACAGGTTTTGGCACTATTTAAGACGGAGTTTTATTGCGCAGCAGAATAAATAAGCATGTTAAAGCCACATACAGTAACTTGTTGGCACATACATTAATGCTCCCAAGGGCTGCAATAACTTAAGCACCCTCCTTTTAAACATTTTTCAGCGTTTTTTCTTTTTTATTGACTACATGCATTTAGTATTACGGCTAGGAATGTCCTATTTCCACCCCCTTTTGAAGTGAGTAATTGAGGCAAAAAAAGGAGGACTGTCTAATAAATCATAAAGGGGCATTGTGCACAGACAAGAGGGGCAATTTTCCCTTTCCTGACATCCATGAGGATAAGCCAGCGTGAGGCCTGGCTGTGTACTAAATCCTGACTTGCTCCCTCTAGACACGGGAGCAGATTGGCCTGTTGCTATTTCTGATGGAGCCTGAATAATCAGAAATAGTTTCACACCATTTTCTGCAGTTTCTGTCTTGCTCTCTTGTGCCAAGCCGGTCTTCCACCCCATCACAGCGGCAAGCTCGTTACCTCAGCTTTAGCCAGTTTATGAACCACCTGTTCTGTTCCCAGTTTGGCTCCCAGTTCGCACCAGTGCGTGTCGTCAGGTCTGGAAACACTCCCGGCCTCGAGGAAGTGCTGCAGGGAGGCAAGAGGCAAATCTGCGCCTGTAAGAGGGCTCAGGCTTGTGGTGCTCTTAAAGGTGAACATAAATTACACTTTATAATGAAAGCTCCGGTTTAAGAAGAGTTATTAGTGTATTAGGCTGAGCTTTATTAGCTCGGAGGTTTCGGAGCCGTGTGGGAGGTGTGACACTGGCTCCCTCTTCTGTGGGAAGCAGTAACTTTTCTGCTTTGGAGAACTTTGAAGCTGCCAAAAGCAGGCGAAGCCCATAAAATCTCACATGGTGACACAATTAGTGGGGAGGTGACCAGAGAACGCCCGGCTGCAGGGTGAGGGGCAGAGTCACCTCCTCCCCTGGGGAGCGAAGGATGGCCCAGAGGTTCAGCCAGAGCTGGCAGTAACTGCTGCTTGTTAAGATCTGGGGAATGGAGAGTGCGATGGACCCAATTTGCCTTGTTTTATTGGCATTGTTTTATTTTATTGTTGCTCTTCCCCAGTAAGGAAGTTACTGGGGAAGAGCGACAGCACATCTCGCCCTAAAAGAAGACTGCAGTGCTGGCTCCCACTATACTTGGAAGAAAAATCTGTTTTACGTATTCCGTCTGGTTTTAGGGGGAAAGCTGTGATGTATTTTACTCTTAGGGCCCTTTTTACCTCTTGTCCCGTTGCCAAAATGACCCCCCCAGTGTTCAGCAGGGCTTGGGCCATGGTCAGAGCCGCTTCTCAACTTTCCTGCAGGCTCAGCAAAGGCTGGAGCAGGCTCACGCCGCGGGCAACGGGGGAGGGGAAAAAGAGTTGATTATTTTATGAAACATACATGTTTCATAAATATTGCATACTGATAGGTTCATTATGAATTACAATTTGCTGAATACAGGAATTCACGAGGGAGGGATCACGCATGGAGAGAAAAGACAGAAAAAAGCAGGGAGATGGGTTTTCTGCCTATGAAGGTGTCTCCTGGGCATCACCGGAATTGAAGACCTACCATTCCCTTCTAGCTGTTTGGATTTGCTTGCAATTAAAGCCTAGTGGAGCTGTCAGGGCTGTTGACAAATATATTATAACCAACTTAGGTTAAGCGAAAGTTACTTAAAATTAATCCATCCCTGCACAGTACTCCCATTTCACTCTAGAAGAATGTGCCAGGAGGAGTAAGTACAATCCTGACCATGTTCGGAGAACCTCCTCAAGGTGGAAATTTGCAAATAGGGCTACTGTAGTATGTAATGAGAAGCTGCAGGGCTTTCAATTATCCCACATAGTCTGTCTCTTTGCAACTTGACTGACAGCTAATTATGCTGGTGCCATTTTTTTGGCAGTGGAATTTAATCTCCCAGATGGAAAGCAAATCAATCTGCCCATCGCTGCAGCTGAGGCATACTTTGGCTCAACTTTAATTTATTCTCCTAAGCCTAAGAAGGCTAGTCATTTCAAGGTACAAAAATATCAAATTTCTTCCGTTAACCAGGCTGGCAAAAAAAAGTGTGGAAGAGTTGGGATTTCGTAGGCTGCGCTGTGAAACGTTGTCGCTCCTTTTGCATTAGGAAACGGCAGCATCATCTCCCCTTGATTCCTGTTTGTGGAATCTGACAAGGAAGAAGCATTTATGAGCGGGTTGCTGGTGATAATGGTTAAACATGAGTTGTGGAGGCATTAAGTAGGATTCTACGGAGGAATGAACTAAATCTCTGAAGAACTTGACACAAAAAGGAATCGGTGGCAATTTTCAAGCACTTCAGCCAGTGTGCAAGAGCCTGCTTCCCATCGGGCTTCGCACCAGGGATATAAATACAATCCTGCTACTTACCTGCTCTCTCCAGGCCTATCAATTATGCTGCTCCCTCTGAGTTGCTGTTACAAATTTAGGTGTCACTGTCCTCTGCGAAACCGTGGCAGAGCAGAGTGTGTCAGTAGTTACCACAGGCTACAGCCCTGATCTTCACGTACCCGGGCACCTGCAACTCCTCTCAACGCTGTTTTTCAGGCCAGAAACCCCAATTTTAGCTAGGATCACGGGGAAGGGAGCTCGCAAGACCTTGGTGTTAATGAATGCTGGAGAATCGGAGAGTTATTTTCCTGCAAAGTTCAGCCTGTTTGGCTGATGCTGTATCAGCCTGCAGATGGTACCTGCGTGTTGTGTGTGGGGTGTGATTTTCCCTTTTGGGGTGCTCTCTCTGAATTCTTCATCTCTCAGGCTATTGGAAGTACGTACTCTGTTTTTTAGAGAGTTTACAAATAAGAAGGCTCCTGATTCCCCTTTTTACTGAAAAAAGTATTTCTAAATGTGATTTGCTGATGCCTAATGAATCCCATTCCAGTATTTCTTGTACAAAACCACAGCCATTTTACTGACTCTTTGTTTGTTTGGAGGCTGAAAGACAACAAGCTCTCCTTTCTAGCTATTAATCTTTTTATATTTTCATATTACACTTATAATGATGTTGATGCTGCTCCTAGCGAGCTCTTGGATGACCTTTTATAATTAGGATGAAATCTGGTACACGGAAGCAGTTGTTCATGACAAATCTCTGGAGAAGCGATGTTCGGATGCCGTCCCATCAGTGTGTTGGTTACCACCCCGCACGTCGTATTTCTGTGACGTGGCAGTTGAGCGGGAGCGTGTGCGATGTCCCCTCAACTCGTGGCAGAGCAGAGATGGCATTCAATAGATGATCCGGGTGCTAATTAATCTAAGTCTGGGGGAAGGAGGATTGATACCTGGGGAAAATACGGGCAGGGGCAACTGAAGGTGGGCTTGGCAAGCAGCACCCTGCGTGTCTCGTAGTGGTGTCTGAGGTGGTAACACCACTCAACGCTGGTAGCTGCAGGCGTTTCTTTGAAAATGTACGTGTAGCCAATGGAAATCCAACGTAATCTGGCAATAGCCAGCTAAATGGAGCGTTACGAGGAAACCCACCATTCCCACCAGCTGTCAGACTGAAAAAAAGACCTTGAAAAGTTCTGTAACTGTTGCTGTATCCAGAGGGCCAGAAACTGGGACCTCTACGAGCGCAGCCGGGCTTTCCTCACCCCGGGGCTGCGTTTCGGAGCACAGCTGTAACCGTGTCGCGTGGGGATGGACACCACCTTCAGGCAGGGATGTGGGGCGGTCGGGGAGGGTCTCGGGCTCTCTAGGTGGAGGCGATGGTTTGAACGCAGTAGCCACCGGCAACCAGTGCTGTCCATAAGGCAATGATGCGCGCTCATGGGGAGGGAGCAGTTTTAGTACAGGGGCAGCTGCGTCACTGCTCAGTTTCCACATGGTTTGGGATTTACTAATCCTAAATTAGATTATTATTTAAAATAAAATATTTTTTTTAAATAGTCTTAAACAATTAGAGGAATTATTTGTCCTTAATTTCCCTAGAAGTTTAAACGCTGATGATAAAATGGACAGGGGGAGACCGAAGACCTCCGAGCCGAGCGCAAGGGCTTCAGCGCCATCCTGCCTCCTGCCCTCCCGTGTGTTGGAAAGCGGGGGGCAACGGGGTCCCCAGGCTGCCAGCGGGGACCAGAATGGGAGAAACTCTTCACCGCGTTTCTGTATCCCCCCCCCCAGCTGGGCCTTGGGCCACCACCTTACTTGTACTGCTGCCCCGCTCTCTGCTGCAGGGTGGCATCCCTCTGAATTTGTCAAAACGTGAAATCCAGCCTTCCGAAAAATTGACAGCCAGAGGAGGAGCTGAAGGAAACGCAGCAGGATTCGTTCCTGACTCTTACATTAATTGTGAAGCATGGAGGGCTGACTTCAGCGGAATGTAGAAGCCGTCCATCAGCGCACTGACCGTCCAGACGACACATCCGTGTCACTGTTAGCAAATAATCCGCACTTCCCAAATTGTTTTAGAGCAGCAAATGTTATACAAACGGTGGTGTTCGGTGGTCACTCCCATTATTCAGGATTGAAAAAATGGATTTCGGGAGACGAGGATTCAAACAGGCAGGTGAGCTACAGCGTGGTTATGAATTTTTTGTTTGTTGCGGGGGGAGGGAAATGACCCCAAACTTGCATTTTTGCTGACTTCCTCTCTGGGGCACACTAACACCTCAGTCAACAGCTCATTGCAGCTACAGCCCAGCCTGGAAACCCGCCCGTGAACGTGGCGGGATAATTACACCAGCTCAGCAAATGAAGCAGGGTGACAGCTTAGCACGAGGACAGATTCGGGGGGGTGACAGGCCGGGGAGTCACCGGGGACACCTCACGTTACCCAGTTTGGTGGCCCTGCCCGCAGAGCAGTGTCCCTCTGCCAGGCAGTGTAAAAAGTCCCTGGGAACTGGTTTTGGTGACACTGGGACGTGGTGCTGAGAGCTGTTTCGCATCGGGTGGGAGCTGTTTGTGGCCCTTTTTCTGCCAAAAAAAAAAAAAGAAAAAAAAAAACCCAAAGCCAATGGCACATCACGCGCAGTCCCAATGCCATCACCGCAGCGACCTACGGAAGGAGCAGACGGGATGTGAGGCAAGTCCACAAGATTTAAATTACAATTCACTTTGCTTTGGGACTTTATAGTTGAAAGACAAAAGTTTGGCCCTCCCAGCGTGGTGTAAAACACAGATTTATTAAGTGCCAGTGGAGGCTGTACTTGCCAGCACTTGGAAAATACTTGGGGATACACATTTTTTTTTTTTTCCCTGTTGCTGACATTAAATTTTTGAGATCTTTAAAAAAGTGAGACTTTATACAGTATAGTAAATGCTACAGCCCAGCGAGACTAAGAAGCTGTAATCTGCACACTCATTTGGATGGGCACGTTCCTTCTGTGTTTAAAAATTGCCCTGTGCTGAAAAAACGAGGGCCCTTCAGGTACCCAGCTCAGCCGGGCTTTTTTCCATTTTTCAATCCTTTTAGTGACACCTAGTGAAATTTGGGGAAAGTGCAGTTTCAGTTTTCTTTAACTACAACAATCAGTGGAACTGCAGTAACAGACGCTTCACAATTAAATGCTAAAGTTCCGCGTCTTATTTCATTTGTTGCCACTTGAGCCGCCGTCTTTGAAGAATGATACCAGATGCATTTTGGCCATTTAAAAATGTTAAGTTTGAGCCCGTAGTATGGTCAAACACCTTAGGTGTTTGAGGCACAGAATTAACTCACTCTTTCTTCCTTTTAACTTTGTGTGTTTAGAATACCAGGGGTATTTTAAATGTTGTCTTCCGCTGTTGTTCCTCTACAGCAGTCCCCTTGAAAGCTGCAAGTAGCTGGACTTCTACACAAAAAAAATTCTTCTCTTGCAGGACTTTAAGCTACACATTTTTAGTATTTGGTATTCCTGAGCTTACTGAAAAGTCAGTTGGATTGGGTCCGCTCACTCCCCCGCGTCAATCCAGAGTGGATGTGGAGTATCTTCCATCGGCAAATAAGGTTCCAACAGAGATGGAAAACGTATGCCCACTATGCAGAAAGCAGAAAGACTTCAAAGGAAGAGCTTCCTCTTCAGAGAGAGCAGTCACATGCAATAGCTTTTGAACGTGCAACCTCTTCTTTCCCAAAGTACGAACCCAAGTGGCTTCCGTAAAGGTTTACGTTGGTATGGATTTCAGCTGTGCAAACGCTACGGCCACCAATGCAACGCGGGCTCATAAATATTTGGAAAAACTACAAAATGGCTTCAAACAGGCCAATATTAAATGGCTGGAACTAGTTCAAAAAAATCCTAGGCCTTGCTTGATCTAAAAGGCTTTAACCTCCCAAACTGAACAGCCGATTAAGTCACATTGTGAACAGGAGGATCTGAAGCACCAACTGGAAAGTCTGAACGCTTACTGGAAAGAGACCCGACCACGAGTGTCGCTGAGCGCATCCAGCCAGCACAGGTAGAGGCCCAGCATCTCCAAACACCATTCCAGGCCACTGGTGTTTCACCATCCCTCTCATAGCTCACTTTTCAGGATTTAGAAAACAAAGGCTTAACGAAAAAATTAATTCAAGTACACCAAGAGCAACAGTTCAAACATTTTACTAAATCAATTCACACAATTTCAAAATTGTAAATATAATTAAGGACAACAGGGTTTCTGTATTTTTTTTTCTTCCAGATTTATCATTAAGACAATAAACAAACACAAATTAGGTTTATAGCATCTGTTCTTTTAAAAAATGAAAGGAACGCCACTCGATGTATCGATAAAGCACCACAACACAGTTACAAAATAGGGTCGGCCTGTTTCTTTCACAAGTAAAAGACTACATACTCCTAACGGCTTTCTGCTTCAATTCATACTTCATTAAAATAAAACTATAAAATCTCCTAGATTACACTAAGTTCAGACGATGCCTGGTATACAGTGCATTAACAGCAGTAATGCCAACTATCAGTGCCAACATAAAACATTTTAGAAAGTAAAAACAAAACAAACAAAAAAAACCCCCCCAAACAAAACAAAAAACCAACAAAACCCCCACCTTTCTTCCCCTAGATGAGCAAAATTTAAAATAAGGGATGCTCTGTTTCACAAGGAGTTAAGGATTTGGGGAGGACGATAGGCAGAAGAGGGGGCTGGTGCTGTAGCTTTCTAGGCTTAGTTGGCATCTAGTTTGGCCATTTCCTGCACGTATATCCCTATACTCTCGCTGTCAAAGAGCACGAAGTACACCGTCTTGATTGAAGAGGACATTGTTGACACGAAATAGCTGGAGATGGCTTTCAGGATCAGCTGAGCAGCCGTTTGCTTTGGGAAGCCATTTCTAGGAGAGACACAAAAAAAAGCAGCAAATCAAGACTTGCTGAACCAGCTTTTGATGGTATAACCTCGCAGGGAATGCTCCGTCTTTTCTCTACTGCAGCACGGTAAATAAAGCTAGAAAGCCAGCGTTTACAGTCTGAATTAGAAGCCACAAACTTGTTTGTTTAGGCAAGACTTTAAAATGTTCAAACAGGAGAAAAGCATTCCTAAAATATGAATACAGAGTGCACACACATTAATGGGTTGAACCTTACAATATCTGATGCATCAATTACTCTCACTTAACAGCGTTCCTGAAGTGCTCAGGAAAACTGCGTATATGTGAGAGTCGCAGAGTCAAACCCATCCTGAAAGCAAACCAACTGCTAAAGAAAAATAAAAACAGCTAGAGAACTTCATATAGAACATGAAGCGTGAAAAGACACAAAGTACAAAATGGTTTTACCACCATCCATGGTTAATAGTACAGCACAAAATTAAAGAAGTTACTTTTACACTTTTCTTGCTGCAGACTGAAAAGGAAGAAAACGAGTTCTGGTAGTTTGGTAGTGAGAAACAGCGCTCTTACCATTTCAAATGTGGCAGAAAAAGCGAAGCGAGTCTGCTCTGAGAGTCACAGTGAGCCCTGTCCACGTGGGGTCAGTCCAGCATTACTGGGCTTGGGAAGCCAAAGCAGCTGTGCCAGGGCTGAGGACAGGCTCAAGGGACTCCGTGGCTCTTCTAAGCCAACCGCAGCAACACTCCTCACATCCTCTTAATTTTTAATTTTTTAATTACGAGGTAATTCAATGTAAGTACAGTCCTAAGGCAAATACGCTGAAGGACACCTGCTTGGTATCAACCAGAGATCCGAACACCAGAGGTCTTTCTACTCCTCTAGTAATGCCTAACGAAGAGGCTCCCGCCCCCCTTCTTCTGGAGAAGCCACCAACAGAACTAACCTTGTTGCCATCTCAGGTGACAAAACTGTGCCTGACTGAATTTCAAAGCTCGCCGTCTAGCCCAGGAACCCTTACAAGCTTTTTCCACATTTTTATCTAGCAGCCCTTGACTGAAAGTTTCATCTAAACTTAAAACAGGTCAAGCACAAGCCTGAACAAAGCCATGACCTGAACTGTGAGTTTTACAAGCCATGGCAAACTCCTGAAATTACACCTGGTCACTGCTGTGAACGTGGCCTAAGCTTTGCCATGGCAGGGTAAAACTTGAGTACTGTGGTCACTTCTGAGCTCCCCAGTTTAAGAAGGACAGGGAACTGCTGGAGAGGGGACAGCGAAGGGCCATGAAGATGATGAGGGGGCTGGAGCATCTTTCTTATGAGGAAAGACTGAGGGGAGTTGGGTCTTTTTAGTCTGGAGAAGAGCAGGCTGAGGGGGATCTCATCAATGCCTACAAATCCTTAAAGGGAGGGGGCCAGGAGGAGGGGGCCAGGCTTTTTTTCAGTGGTCCCCAGTGACGGGACAAGGGGCGATGGGCACAAACTTGACCATAGGAAGTTCCATCTCAATATGAGGAGGAACTTCCTTCCTTTGAGGGTGGCAGAGCCCTGGCACAGGCTGCCCAGAGAGGTGGTGGAGTCTCCCACTCTGGAGACATTCCCAACCCGCCTGGACGCCATCCTGTGCAACCTGCTGTAGGTGGACCTGCTCTGGCAGGGGGGTTGGACCAGATGATCTCTAGAGGTCCCTGCCAACCCTTAACATTCCATGATTCTGTATTGCTCATGAAGTACTGCTACCCACCCAGACCGTGATTTTGCCCTAGCCAGGGTCTGAGCGCTCCCCGAGCCGCAGTCATCAGTCTGAAGGTGATGGGACACGATCGCTGTTACGAGTAGGGCCCAAACAGAATGGGAAAGAAAGAGCCTGCTGAACATCACCTGCTTGCCCGACATGCACTTACAGACACACGATGCTCAATACTCCCCGTTATAAAGTGTGTACTACTAATACTACTAATAATTTACAGATTACACAGATGAGTTTCTCAGAGTTTCCTCAGCAATTCAAAGAAGCTGGGCTGAATTCACCTCCGGCACTAACAGGTGCAACATCACTTGGCATTTGCTCACTGAGGCACCAAACTGATAATAAAACGCCGCCGTACTCTCCCTCTCATTATGTGCCACAAGACAGAAAATGAGAAAGGCAACTGCCGGTGTCATGGCCCGCTTACTGCACATTACCTTACCATAAAATATACTCCAAGAGCAATTCTGCCTGTAATGTGATATTATACATGCTGCCTGAAGATAATGCTTGTGATATTTCAAAAATGATGACATGAAATAGCTCCTGCTGTTTCTTTCTTTTCTGAAAATGCCCCATTTTTTCTTTTACTGAAGAAAGAAGGGGAAAAAAAAAAAAAAAAAAGGAAAAGTCATTGTGAAAAAACCTTGCACTCTTCCAAAGCCAAATGAGCTGGCCAGGGAGAATGAGCGGTGTAACAAGTTAATCAGCTGAGAGGACAGTTTTGTCAAAGGAGCTACTTCCTACTGTCAGCTTATATAGAGAAAAAGCCACAGACTCAGCACGCCTCCACATCTGACCACTCGCTAGTTACTTATGGATGCTCCATCCTGGCATATATTGAACAGATCTTTGAGGAATTTTACTGCTGAGCAGGAACTGTCATGCAGGCCAGCACCAGAGCCAGGCTACACACCGCTTCGGGATGGCTCAAGGGGACCCTGAAGCCACACAATCTCCCCTCCAGCAGTGTTCCAGCAAGGTGGTCACAACAGGGCAAAAGGAAGAAGAGCCGCCTGGTCAAAGGCAGACATGCGCACAGGGAAGCCGATTAAAGGGGATTGTTTAGTACCACTGTCCCAAAAGAAAGGAAGGAGACAGAGTAGAAAAATCCAATGGCCACGTGTGGGCTGCACGAAGAAACAGAAACCTCTTGTGCCGATCTACCGGTCTGAGTTAAATTCTTGTGAAGAGGCAGTTTGAGACTTTAGCCAAGCGAGTGTCAATTCAGATCAAAGTCAGAGCCTCAGAATGAAATCCCTCCTCCGAGGATAGTTTTATGTTCAATCCCTAAGTCTCCTTTCCCTGCTCTCCTGCTGGCCCTACCAGACTGAACTCCAGGCTACCTTTGCACAGCACCCTACTTCTGCTTTCCACAAGTTGGCTGTAGCTGAGCATCTGGCCCACCGAACGCTACGAGTATGCTATTTTATTTCCCCCCGTGATTTATTTGAACTGCCCTCATGTAATCCCATTCCTCAACTATAAAAGAGAATGAAACTGTTTATGTGGGTTTATTGGGTGATGTCTGCTTGACAGATGTCTGTGCCAGAACAGCTGCATACATGTGGTGTCTTTGGCATTTGCTGTCTTTAAAAGCTTTACTTTTATTTTTTTTAATGCTTCTGACTTCATAAAAACAAGTAAAGAGTATTGTCAGAATATATTCTGTTCTCTCCAAAATTAATTTATGCTTGAATATCTCTAATTAAGAGAAAAAAGGGAAAACATACAACCTCATATATTTCTCAAGGCCTGTTGATCCCTCTCCATCTTTTAAGAACACCACTTCAGCTGGCTTGAGTGAGAATGACGTGTATGCCCAGTTGAGAACTCAGCCCCAGACCTTGCCTGTCAGTAGCCACATTTCATAACAGAATGTGAATCTTGGATTATTTAGGGTTTCACCATTTTCCAATACCAATCAACTACTTTGCAACAAGGGCTGGGAATGGTTCTTTGCTGGGAGCTATCCAGAAGGGAAAGGGCTCCGTGGAAGACACTTTATGTAGTCTCGCTTTAGGCACGTACATAACCAATTCCATGGTCCGTGGAGGAATACAGTTTGTCCCAAAGAGCAATTGAGAGCTTCTCTTTGTACCGAACACGACAGCTAATTCAAAATTCAGCACGAACCCTCCCCGCTATACTTCTCTACCGTTCCACAAAGCAGGCTCATGTTACCTCCTTAAAATGACACCCATGCAAATTAACCTCATTTGGAGCTTTGTCTGATGCAAGTCGCTTAAATTTATTATTCTAGTGGAACTTCTATTTCTTTATTGTCATTCACCCAAAAGCTCAAATAACACTTCCTGCCCTAACCCACAGAACATGCAGGAATTAATCTAGTGTTGCAACACGGCACAATGGGAAGAATATTCTTGCTGCACATCAGCCAGTTTCTTTCATGGCAAATTCAAAAGGGGCAGCTGTTCAGGGCTAAATACATAACTGTGTAATTCAGCCTAGATTTGGCCCTTGGTCTTCATCCTGAGCCACCACTGCAGGCCAAGTGTTCCACCCACCCCAAAGCCAAGAGCCTCAGTTCAAAAGTGGAGTCCATATTCAGACTCTTAAGATCATGATCCAACTTTCAAAGGCACTCAGCATCCTGTACAAAGCCAGAGGACCTTAACTTTACACTTTGGCTTTCAAAACCTTGGCAAAGGCTTTTAAGACCTTTTTTCTTTTTCTGAAAGAGTCCCGTGATGTAAACTGCCATGGAATTTAGCTTACAAATTTTGGGTGAAATCTTGAAGTGACTCAGCAAATCCTGAGAATCAAGGCACTTCAGGTTTGCTGCTTAAATGAACGCTAAGACATGTCTTCTGGCCATCCTAAGCCATATATTGCAGTAAGTTTACTTATGCACTAAAACGAGGTAAAATCGACCACTTTCCTTCATGTTCTCCTCCACACTCTTGATTTATACAAACAAACTGATAGTCTGAAAAAAGTCTTTTTAACATCATCTTCAGAAGTTCGTTTTATGCTCTTTAAGCTATTTGCATGACGATTCTGCAGGAATCACGACTAGACCTGCCAAAGTTGAACTAATACTCAAGAGGACACTGCCGGCTCCACGCACAGCTTGAGGGAACCTAGAAGAAACCTTTCATTCAGGGAAGTGATCTAAATGAACAAGAATAAAGTCAGCATCGTAGCAACGGGGTTTGTACATGAGAAGGGACTGTAATATCTGAGCTGGCATTTAGAAAATGTGACCTATTTGGCATCAAATACGGGGTTTGTGTGACAGCCTTACCTGCCACTGCCAATTGAAGGGAACGCAATTGATTTCAGCTTCTTTTCATCCGCCAGAGCCAAGCAGTTCTTCACCGTCTTTTCCAGCAGCTCCTCGCATTTGTCTGAGCCCCAGCCTGGGCTGTTACAGTGGATCACAAATTTTGCAGGCAATCCATGGCCAGCACTGACAACAGCTAGTAAGAACCGAAAGTGAAACATAATTGTTTTTCTCTCCTTAGGATTAAAAGAGTGCATATGTGATTAAAATAGCAAACAATTGACAGACATTCCTTCAGCCCCCATGAATGTTTTAGATTACCAATCGCACAGCCTTAAAATATAACAACATGATTCCAGAGACTTTGTATTTTCCCCTTCCAGCTGCACTTTGCTGTGGTAATTTATAAATCATAGCTATAATTGAGCTTATTTTAGAGAGAGCAAGAATTCATGGCTGACATCAAAGAAAACACATTTATATTGGGGATTGCGCAAACTTGTGTAACGTGTAAGGAAAAAGGCAGTAATCTGTTAGAACGTAAACCCATTCCAGGGACAGTCTTGCTTTGGTGCAGTTTATTACAGAGCTACAGTAAATAACAGGATGCTGGACAGTCGCACAGTTAGGACTTGCGTGACCTCCAGCTACTCCTGCGAAACACAGGGGTTTTTTAGCCAGCTTCCCGTCACACTGCAGCCCACGCTGCCTCGATTCAGAGCCATCAATGCTCTGCAAACCGGTAAGGAAGGCTGGAAAAGAGGTGAATTAAGATTTTTGCTTTATTTCCAGCTTTGTTTCTGAGTAACTGTAATGAAGACATTTTGCGTGATTTCAAGACGTTGGGCCTGGTCTTATCTGAGTGTTTTTGCGGATGGGTCATCTAAGACCACTTAAGCAATTCTGGTTTTAGTTTACCTCTTTCATCACATTCTTGACCAACGGTTGGAGAGGATGCGTTTATAGATTTACAACGTTCGATTCACGCTGTTTATATACCCCCAGGCAAGGCCTTGTACGCACAAAGAAACAAAGGAGAATTTTTACCATGCTAATCGTGTATTATCACCACGATACTACCGTGGATGTGCGGGGACTAAGAGGGTGCAGCAGAGCCTGCCTACAAACTACTGACAGCGGGGGGTTCTCCAGACGAGACGTTCTGGGCTCACCACTTCCCATCGCAGAGCAGCAGCAGCCTGTGCTCTGCCTGCCAGAAAACAGGGTAAGAGGATCACTGCCATTTCTGAACTCGCAGGTCTGTGGCTGCAATCAAAAACTTGTAACTTTGCTTACAAGGGAAGAAAAACACCCTCATCGCAAGCTGAGGGAAGAAAAACACCCAGTTGAAATCTCACAAGAGCGTACACTGAAGGGTCAGCCCCTTAACACGCACGCTTTGGGACACAGTCAGACCCAGCCACAAAAGCGGAGGTACAAAACGGCAGCTTCTGTCTTTAAAAACAGTAATGAAAATACCAATAATTTAAAAAAAAAAATAAAAAATCAGGTTTGTAAAGGTGCTTAGAGGCCAGAAATCCTCTACTCCATTCTGGAATGTTTATGAGGCATTTTGTTATTTACATACAATAGAAACAACTCTTGGAGCACAATCATCCCATACGGATACTATCCTGTAGCTGCTGCAGGAAAAAGAAAAGGCTTTGTCATACGGCATTCTGACTGGAGGTTAATTGAAGAGTACATTCTGAAGGACAATGGAAGCACCAGCATTCTTAGGGGTTTGCATATTCTCAACATGTTGAATAACCTCCGTGTTAAAGCAACGTTAATTTGTCATAATGTGCAACTAAAATGTTGGCAGATTCAGAATACACCATAAATCCAAGAAAAATCTATTAAAAGCAGCTGACATATCTCTACTCAGATGTGAAATGTGGATAATGTCTTCATCCTGAAAGTATAAAATACTGTATTGATACACATCACCAACTTCAATATTTCTCCGGGAGTGTTTTCTAGGGTAGTAATTAATTAACTCATTAGAATTCTGTTGAGGGCAACTGTTAATTACCAAGAGCAGTTGTCCCTTACTTCAAATGCAAATGCTCTGAAAGGGGAAGTAAGTTATGCTTTTGCTGTAGAAACAGAAAGAGAGAACCATGAACACGTTCTGGGCTAGTTATAATTATATTCCAGGTAAGGATCCTGGTAACTGGCAGATTAAAGGGATACCCAGATAACTGAGAAATCTAAAAACTGGATATCCGTATGATCGAGAAACTGATGTGTATCAATTCTTCTCTGCAGTTCTCCAATGAGTCCCTATCAGCCAGTTTCTCCCGGTGGAGTGCAGAGGTAGCTCCCCATGGAGTGAGACTGCCAAGCAGCCCTCAGATGTGAGGGATGCACCGATAACTGAGGAAAAAAATCTCTTCTCTCCAACTTGCAATCTATTTGTAAGCAGTTTGGTCTGGACTGATAAAGAGTACTGTACAGAAGTAAGCAAAAAAAAAAAAGTGAGTAACTGATTCTACATCTTTTTGCAATACAAAAATTCCAAGAAAAACTAACTAAAAATTTTAAAAAGGAAAAAAACACCCAACGTATGAAGCACCAGAAGTAAACAGTTGTAATTTTTCCTGTCAGAGCTGAAGTCTTGCATCTCCTCTTCAGCTTTATTCAGAATTCGTTTACAAAACTGTGCACACTGTATTTATTTTTATAGCATAAACACAGATGGCAGAATCAGCCTTCTATATGAACAATATGTATCAGCAATTTCACAGATGGTGTAAAATTATATATCGTCATTACCCAACTTTATTACTCATACAGTAGATTTTTCTCAGATATTACATAAATTTTGATAACTAGGCATCACAAAGTCGTAAGCTTTTATAGTGATGATTTTGGCACTGATTAAACAAAGTACCCAAGCAGATGCTTAATGTTAAGCACATGCTGAAGTTCAGTGAAAGTCAGTGGCACTTCAGCAAAGCAGATGTTTAACAGAGTTGGGCTCAACTGTTCTGAAAAATAAGCATCTAATTAACTGCTTTTCTGAACTGTGCCCTTAATAACCAAGATTTGCAGGTTAGGACCTGCAAACGGCCTGCTTTTACATGTAATACAACATCCCCACACCGTTTCCCAGGTGCTTTGGTAGAGGTTACTTAAGCTGCAACGCGTGTATTTTAACTTTGGAGAATACAAATACCACGTAACCTGTAAAAGTTGTCTGCAGGCAGCGTGAAGCCAAGCGTTGTGCTAGGAGGAGCTTGGCCATCCGACTGTGACGAAGGGCGCCGCAGCCCGCGAAACCCGCGCCTGCCGCGTTTTCTCGGCAGGTTTCCGAAGCGCAGAACCTCACCTCCAGCTATGTCCAACGGCCCGTTCTTTTTGCGAAGCTCAATGACAGCTTCCACAAACTCCTTGCCGCCTTTCTTTTCCAAAGTGCTCCCTGAACAGAGAATTGGTATTTTACTCCTCCGATCCCAGGTTTCCACAGCAGACACGTGACTCATCATTATTTTTTATTACATCATTCTAGAGTTTTCTGCCCAAACATGTTTTGGGGACTGCAAAGTAAGATCTAAACCTTTTGGGACTTCAGAATTAGCTAGTCATTAAAAACAACAACAACAACAACAAAAAGAAAAAACCAAAAAAGACAACCCTAACAACCCAAAAACCTCACATCAGCATCCCTTGCCAACATGCTCAGACTCCGATTTTTAAAGTCAAGACATCTGACATGACATCCCTACCTCCTTCCTTATCATGAGCATCTGTTAGTGTGACAGGTTCCAGAAGGATGCGCTAGCTCAAGCGTGGTTGAAGGTTCATCATTCCTTCCCCTAAGATTCATTTCCCCTCTCTCTTACAAATTGTTTTAAAGAGCCATTTGCCACAATAAGAATTTGAAACTCACCTGATCTTGGTCCCTGACCCCAACAGGTGGCACCAGGAATGAAACAGTCTCGTGAGTGCAGCGGGCTGCTTTACTTGGTAACTGCCCAGCTTGTTGAGCCACCTTTAACCAAGAGGAAGAGCCTCAGAAATAAGGAGAATCTCTAAGGAACATATTCCTCCAATGAACTTACTCTAACTACAGCTAAGGAGCTGGACAAAGTCATTCTGGGAGGAGAAGAGCTGTGCAGTGTTTCAGGGCACCCAAAAGGTACGCCGTTTACAAAGGCAGTCCATCACTAAATGGTTTAGATCTTATTTTGCAGCTCTAGTTTTAAATATTAATATATATATATAAAAAAACAGCCCAAGAAAGCATTTTCCTAACTACATAAGCATCCCACATAATTGTGCACTATGCATATTAATTATAAAGGTAGGTAAGTAAAAAGCAGTGATATCATAACGGCTCTGATTTGAGATATTACTTTGAAAACTGATTTCCAAAAATTCAGAACTAGGATCTCTAAAGATCTCGACATTTATTTGGTGAAACCCCTTACTTTTACTGATGAAGAAAGAAAAAAACGCATTTTCTGATGGAAGTGCACATACTGTATGCTCAAAGAAGCAGAGCCCCTCCTCCAAGATTCCATTTACTAGACAGGGTTACAGCCCTAAAAACTAAGAGGACTGCGAGATGCTTTTGTTCTGACACCATTGCTAAATTTCTTCCAAAATGAAGATTAGGAGTTGAAAACAATACATTTGTTTGTTCATTCAGAAACTGACTCTGTGACCCCGCCTCTATTTTGCTATTGGCATTTTATTGCTTTTGGGGTACAAAAGCTGAGGACAATTAGAAAATATATGCCTTTTCTTTTGCTTTTTTCGTAACTAATTCACAACGGGTGTTTGCCAAAAGCTGGATTGCAAGGTCAGATTGTGTAGGTCAGAGTGTAATTGGGCTCATTTAAGCTTTTCTATATGAATACTTTGGTCTAAGTTTATTTAGACAAACTCCTCACTAAGAATTTTCTGAAACTCAAAGTTTCAGAACCTGTCCCATCCCTGTGCAACCGAGTGGAAGGCACCATCTTACAAATCTCTTGGGAAAGACAGTAGTGGCTTTATTTGTAGCAGCACGGTATCTTAGGAGAGCGTGCCAGAGCAGGAGATCCACCCCAGAGCGGAGGGGCTCGGAAGTGTGCTGCCCTTCGGAGGCAGCGAGGCGCCAGGGAGCAGGAGACACGGTGGCCTTCACTGGGCCACCCCAGCAGATGCTGCTGACACCAGGGCCTTATAAAGTCACTCGGACAGAGAAGGGACGGGGAGGGAAAGAAACAGTCTGCCAGTCTAGTTATATTCTCGTCTATATTCCTGTGTCATTTATATTTGTATATATTCCGGTTATATTCCCCTCGAGGCCATGAACTTAGACCCTAAAACCCATGACATTCATAATCCTTAATTTCTCTTGTTTCAAGGGAAGACATAATTAAGCCTTACGCAGAACCTAGGAACAGAAAAGATCTATAAAGTAGGTCATTTCTTTGCCATTGCAAAGCTGTTGTACATTTAATGGAATTTAGCCTGGTTTGGTTTAATTCAATCCAGAAGGATCAGCTTTTTCCCCTTCTCCTGGGAATTAATTTCTAATTAAAAGCAATGAACAACCTTGTCAGTCTATTTCACCGAGCTCTCTTCTCGCAGAACTGGTACAGAGAAGAGCAAAAGTCTTATTTGGTATGAACTGGTGAGGTTTTCTGCATTTACTCCTCAATTATGCTCTTCTTCTGATTAATAGCAAGGATTTATATTGAAATTGTATCCCAGAACTATGTTGTAAATTAGCTTCATCTGGGAAAGGACATACTGTATTTGACCATTTTGCACTGCATTACCAAGTTTCTTGATGGAAGTCTTGCTTCACAGCTCCAAGGTTAGTAGCTTATTTGCTCACAGGCATAAATATGTGTCACTCCCATGAGAATAAGATCATTATCGCATGCTTTCCAAGCAGGCATTGGTATCAGTGTCGACAACAGCGTTAGCAGAAATTTAGGCTCTAAAACTCTCAGGATAAGCCCCCAGTACATTTAAATTGTTAGGGAAAAAAACAACAAAAATTTAAAAAAAAAAAAAAATTTAGATGGGTAAAAGTTAATCATTGGAAGCTAAGCATTTGTGCACTTCTATTCTTTCTTACAGCAGTCAGAGGCAACAGGAACCTACGCTACGGAACGAGCAGCACAGCTTCGAGAGACAATTTTCTTTGTAGGGCAGCAATGCGTTTCTTTGCCAAAGGGTAGGAGACAAGCACATTAGCTAAGTGGGTCTGACAGACTTCAGAAGCACGTTGTTCGTGTCTCTGCATCGTGTTCAGCTGGCCCAGTCACAGCTGCTCCTGCCCAAGAGGCTGGACAGAGCTACCCCAGCCTGCGTCTCGCTCGGGCAGTGGCCGGGCGCTGGAGGACGTGCCAGCTGGGATCAGGTGCCCATTTTGTTCAAGCAGGGTGGGTCATCACCCTTGCCAGCAACTTCCGTACTCAGCCCAAATTCTGATTTGCCTTCTCCGATGAGCAGGGCAGTTCAGTTAAAGTACTGCTACCCTTTTAGGAAACCCTTCAGAATGCTGTTCGCAGAGTGGGGTGTTACTACGGTAAGAGTTCCTCAGGGGACATGGAACATACTGAACTGAGATGTCTGTCCTGTTTGCTATCGTGCCTTCTCTCATCGGTGTAGCTTAGATGACCGACCGCCTGAAAAAGGTAGGTAGGGTCAGCAGCCACGTGCTTGTGGGCGTGAGGACCGTGGAGCTGGGCTACGAAGGTAATCGGTCCATGAGGTACAATATGAAAAACCTAACCAATCTTAAGAGTTCGGAAAATACAGATGGGCTATAGATCCAGCACATCAGATGGGACCATCTGAAACTTGGCATGGAGAGGGCGCCCTGGAACTGGTTAGAAATCTAAAGATCAAGACTCAACTCATATTAAAGACAGGCATTTAACATGTCAAACAAACAATGGGGTAATTCATTTTCCCTGCTCACGTGCCTGCATCGAACGTACTGTTCCTGCACTTCAAATTTTGGCGGTGCATTCTATTGTTACTTCTGAAGGTCTGATTTGGTGGTAAAAATCAAAAGTGCCTACCGAGTTTGGAATTATTCTTTTCTTTTTATTATCAGTCAGGACTGCTGGAAGTGAGAAATGAATGCAAATCTGCATAGCTACAACAAGCTTGTGGCTGCTGATTGACCATGCACACACATACAAACTCCGCAGCACTGAACTTTCCATTACCTACTTCACCACCGGTGTAGAAGTCAGAGTTTGTCGGGTGAACGACAGCATCACTGTCGATCGTGGCAATGTCAGCCTGTACAACTTGCAACTACAACAGGTAAACAGATGTATATCAACCACGTTGGACAGAGACCCAGCACAGGCTCTACATTTACACATGTACCAACGTCCGTATTTTCCTACCTTTACATCTCCAAACCTTGCGCCAAAGGAGTATGCTGAGTTGTGTGTGCAGGTGTGTGTAGAGAAAGGGGTGTAGGGAACAGGAGGAGGAATCTTGAGTATGACATGATCAAATAAATGTTAAAATGACAAGTCAGAGCAATCACACGTGATCATTTCCAAAGTTTTAAAATCAGCTAATACCCCATTTCACTTTGCAGAAACCTAGAACAACCAGTTCCCCACAGAGCATGACACTAAAATACGGAATCTGTTTAAAAAAAGAAATTCAGGATCATCAAGCCAACCAAAATAACTAGTTTCTCCATTTTGTCAGCATCAATAAGCTGACAGGCACTAATCTTCGTATGTATAGCGATTCATCAGTTTGTGTCGAAAAATGACAGTCCCATTCATATGGAGGAATCCACATATTTGCACAGGGTTGCACTGAATTTGCTTAAAAAAATAGAAATGATTGTTCTTATACTTGAAAGATAAGGCATATTTCCTAATCGTGTGCTGGAATGGCGGAGACAGTTGTAAAAATATACGTATTCCTCAGAAAGGCTGATTTTAAAATTAGCCGCCTTAAATCTTTTTCTTGTTAAATTACTTGTGTACATTCCCAAAGGAAATGCAGTAGTAAAAGAATGATGGGTTGAATTCCATTAAGGAGGTTTAAAAAAAAAGACAGCATCAGGAGTAGTCAACTAAGAAGGGAATGCAGTACACAATGCATGCAAGTTAATTTCTCTTTTTATTTTTGTTGAACAACAGACTTCTGTTGAAGGATTTTTAAATTTTATTTTTCAATCTGGAACAAGACAGAAGCTTTAAAAGCGATACACCATCTATGATAGTATCTACACGTTCATTGCTGACAAAATATCAGTATTTGTTTTCAGCTGAACATGAAAGTGACTGGGAGTACTTGAAGCATAATGGAAACAAATTATTTGACTGAATTAAACGAGTTATCAAGGTAGGAAAGATTAGGCATAGTTAATTATTTAATCATTCCTCTTTAAAAATTTTATGCCTACTCTAAGTATCAGAAAAAACCCCGTGATTGCAGTTAGAATGGAGAAACTGCTTATTTTGAAAACAACCTGACAAAAAAGTATTTTAGTCCTCTAAGTATCCAAATAAGAAACCCCCCAAAATAGCTAACAGTCACATATGATCATTATGGAAAAGAATTTAAATGATTTGTTTCAACTGAAATCAACTTGAAGACTAGCAATAGCTGAAAGCATTCAGATTTGGTGAAAAAAGTCTTTTGAATATAGTTCTTCGACAAAACAGAACCTGCAAGATTTGAATTTCTGCTCTTATTAAACATATGAGGCCCTAGAGAGTAAATTCTGGGTTCCATAATTTCCATGTGACCGTTAGTTGTGTCAACCCATGCCCCATTTACCTAGGTCATCTTTAAGGTCAATGTCAGCATTGGTAGGATTGATAATGGCCTCCACCTCGAAGCCGGCTAAATTACTGATTTCACTGTGAATAAGGTTCAGCTGAAAAGAAAAGCATGAGGTGGGAAATAACAGGACAGCTGGGAAATCACAGAGAAGCTGCAGAAAAGTGAGCTTTGCAACACAGATGGAGATAGCATCACCGCAAACAAATATGCAAAATAAAAGGCAGGTCATAAAGGAGGGCTATTATCCAAAAAAAATTCAAACACAAGACTCAAACATTGTTCAGACCGGGAGGACACGAATAGAGCTAACAAGCTCTATTTTGGCTTTATGCTGGCCACTATTTGGGATTCTTATTTTGGCATGATAAGAGGTTATTTGTTTCTCCTCAAAGTGAAGAACACCGTAATCATTTCTTAAACGTCAATTACCGGAATGTGCTGTGACTGTACAGCACTGAAACCGGATAAAAGATGCTGCTCCTACTTCTTCAAGCCAGCAAACATGAGCTTATCTTTGAGAAAGCAGACATTTGTCCCCAGTGATTCCTCCATCCTAGCAAGGGGACATTTCTTTTTCTTTCCTTACTAGTGGTCACCATATTCTGTCCTGCAGACACTCTGCTTTCATCTGCACAGTGCTGCTGCCGAAGTACAGTCCGCAGGCGCTATCATGTGCTTACTGCTTCTAGTTTTTGTTTTATTTGCTTTACTTCCTCTTGTTGTTTATGAAAATAGAGATTTTTAACCCCACCCACTAACGCCCATTAACTCCTCTCATTACTACCCATGTATTTACAGCAGGCTTCCCAATTGCTGTCTGAATCATTACAAAATCAGGAGGATTTCTCATGGGCATCGAGTAAGGTGAGGAAGTTAGCACAGGTATCTAGAGATTAATCTCACGTGATATTAAATGAATCAAAAGAACTAATGAAATATGGCAAAGTGCAGATTTCAACTTCTAGCAATGCATCTTGAGCAAGACTTATAAACTAGTATATAAAATAAGAAGTCAATGAAAAGACCAGCAATAGCAACAAACTGATGCTGCCACGCCACGCTAGTCAGGATGTTTTTTTGGAAGCGCTCAGAGGCGTAAAGTGCCAGCGCAACTTCATCACCACTGACAGTTTGGGTGTCGCACGGTAGCGTATGACCCACACCGCGGAAAGAACTCTGGAATTTGGGGCAATTTGATGCCAAGGCCAAACTTGGCAGAAGTCAAAACTGCAGACAGGTAGGCGAGGAAGCCGAGAGCCAGGGGTTGTCATGCTGCTTCGTTGCCAGTGTCACATGCGCCAAGTTTACTACCGCCAAAACTTAAACCACTTCAAAGCGCAAAAAATTTTCCAGGCTCTTTCATTCGGGGAAATACATTATCTACGTCATAAATTATGCTTGTTGATAAAACCCCCATTTAAGATGATTTGTTTCAGAAGCTGATTAGGCAATATGGAAAGCAACTATGAAAGAGAAAGTTCTCCTTCATTTATGCAAGTCCTGAAGCCAGCTGCAGTTAAGCCAGGCTTTCCTTCTAATCCAAAACCTGCTGGGTTCAACCTATGAAGCATAACATATACGTTCAGGCATGGCAATTAATCTCATCAATAAATGAATTTTATCTCCTGATTTATAATCCATAATCCATGTTCTGTAAACGTGAACTCTTCAAATCTTCTCCTTGTGTGTGTGAACTTATTAGTGGCAAATATGAGCCAATTCATGTAACCAATACAAGTGAATGGGTCATTTAAGGAGGCCAACATCCATATATTTAAGTTTTATGAAAAAAATATTTCCAGTTCATTCATGTGATTATATGAATTGACCTTCTTTCTCTTTTTAAAAGCCTGTAATTTCATAAAATTTGCATATGTTGCTTGAGCAAACTACCTTCCCTCAAAATAGTGTGATTTTGGCTAAAAATGAGTGTACTTCAGTCCCGTTTTAAGTATGGGTCTGTTCGGGAATTTGTAATAAAATCTAAGAAAGCTTGCTTTCCAAGTAGCTTAGAATCTTGTAATACTTCACACGTGGTGAGTTATTCATACTTGAGTTTGAGTCTTGAGTTTGACTACAAGCAACTGCTGTTTAAAAAAAAAAAAAAGTCAAATCAAACCAAAATGTTAAAAAGAAACTTTATGAATTTTGAAATAAATAAATAAACAACAATAAAACACATGCACACACCAAAAGACTGTTTTGTGGAGATTTTAGTATGTTCCTACGCATATTTTGTTCATTTGATAGGTGACTCTCTTTGATCCCTAATTCTGTATTCTGTAAGTTTTTGCCCCAGATCTACTGGCTCCAGACCATTTTGGTTTCTGACCTTTAATCTACCTCTGCACCTACTCATACATGAGATTTATATAGCCATCGGCTGGTAATTAAAGTTTCAATTTAACAGCAACAACAAAATGCTTAAGAAGCTGCCCATCACTGACAGCATGTGTTGGCAGGAAAGTATTATTTTGCTAAATTTTGCATTTACTCTTCAATGCAGTTAGCTATCAAACTGCCAAAAACAATTAAAAAAAAATCAGAAGTTTTCCTGTAGAATTAAATACTCCAATGCATAATTGCTCAATTTCACTACCCAACAGTATGAAGCAAGTATTAAGACAGAAGAAGTGATTCCCTAAAAGGCAACTTTAAAAAACCAAAAAATAGGCACAACTTGGAAAACCTTCAGCCTGAAGAAGAGAAGGCTCCGGGGAGACCTTCCAGCCCCTGCCAATACTTAAAGGGAGCCCACAAGAAAGCTGGAGAAGGAGTTTTTACAAGGGCATGTAGTGATAGGACGAGGGGTGATGGCTTCAGACCGGAAGAGGGGAGATTTCGATGAGATATTGGGCAGAAATTGTTCCCTGTGCGGGTGGTGAGCCCCTGGCCGGGGTTGCCCAGAGCAGCTGTGGCTGCCCCATCCCTGGAGGTTCAAGGCCAGGTTGGACAGGCTTGGAGCACCCTGGTCTAGTGGGAGGTGTCCCTGCTCAGGGCAAGGGGTGGCACTGGATGGTCTTTAAGGTCCCTTCCAACCCACACCATTCTGGGATTCTATGAAAAACAAACTAGGTAGTGTGCCCAATACCACATATCCATTGGGATGTCGCTTGTAGGATGCGCAATCGTTTACGTATTAACTAGATTTTAATACTTAATTAGTGTAGCACTAATACACTTCTACAGGTATAACTGAAGGATTCTTCGCCGTCTCCTGACCTCATTCTGACTGAATGCCAGCAGTTACCTAAAGATTTAATGCAATAACAGTACTTTTTACAAACTGAACAATACCCAGGTTTGCAACAGTCACATTTGTGTTTTCAGTAATTAAATCTGGGTATATTAAAAGGATGAACAGCTATTCTTGCAAATAAAAACCTTCCCTTTCCCTTCTGCAAACATGGAGCCAAAACAAAGATTTTTCCCATTAAACCCTTATGACTGATGTGATACTAAGACCAAGATTATTTTCTTCCTTCTCTGCACCTAGTAAGTTATTTCCTGATCTAACAGACAGTGGTTTTGCAGACCAAAGAGACATGCTCTAAAGGTGTTCAAGGATGTCACAGGAGGTCTGACAGACAGCGATTGTTTCGATTTTTCGGTTTCAGGTTTCTGTGTTTGCACTGTAGTTTATTATGAATACACAGAACGTGAAAATATAATGAAAACCCGTATGTACAAATTCAAGAAAAATCAAGTCACTGTGATTAATGTGAATATATTTGCTTTTCAAATGGAAAAGCTCAAAATGTTTTAACATATTAAGCTTTCCTCCCATCCATGTGAAGAGTGTAACCGTATCTCCATTTCACAAACGGGGAAGGCAACAGAGAAAAGAGATTTACAGTATCTCTGAACCAGCCAAACTCAGCAGCCAGGAGCCACGATTTCCAGGCCTCCAGCTGAACCTCCCTACCCAGGAGACCAGCAGATTTTTCCTTCCCTCAAAAGGCTGTTTAAGCAGAGCAAGGCTATGCTGAAGAGAAGAAAGGTTCTTCTCCAAACAGGCAAACACCTTCCGCCCTCACGTGCTTTGAAAAAAAGCACCACGTACAAGTCTAAGGAATCGAACTGCAACACCACTCTCCAGAATCGCTATTGAAGGAGATTCTTAGTTCATTAAGTTTTTGAATACCATGTGGCACTCATTTAAGACAACTATAACAAAACAGATTTTTTTTTCCTGTTAAACATCAGACTTAAACTTAAGTAAATATTTTAAAAATCAGTATTATCTTTTTAAACAGCAATTGCATGTAGAAATGGCTAAGCAGAAGCATTTAGCCAATTCGAAGTCACATAGAGTTTTTACAGATAATTGTTAGCTTTGATTTGCAAATGTCCCAAAATAAACAGCAATTATTTGAGACTTCCACGTGTCACTTAAATAATTACCAACCACCACCATCAATGAGAGCGCAGTCTGCTAAAGGGGCAGGTGGGAGCAGACATCCTGTCACACCCCGGAGCCTCCTGGCCCATGCAAAACACACCTCCGGGTTAGGAGAGAGGGCGCATTCAACTCCCACCGGTTCCATGACTGAAAGCTTTATCTTTGCCTTTTTTATCACGAGAAAAACCAAAACTATTTGGTAGCTTTGAACATGCATGTTTTGAAAATAATTTCTGGGGGACGGTCTGAAAATATTTCCAGCAATAAGCTAGCATAATGCCTTTTTTTGTCTTTTTATGCTAAATAAAATCTCTTTGATCACAGTGCAAAGTTTTTTTCATTTTAAGCTTTTCACATTTTCAGTGTTAACGTGAATGCTTAAAATAATTTAGGTTGGTCTAAATGCTATTTTGGGGGTAAATCAGAACAAAGATTAATTTATTATTTATCAGCTCAAACAAGGCAAGAATTTCATTTTTAACTCACATAATAGGCCACAGAAAATTCTTATATTTGTTAGACATAGCTTGCTTTTCTTAGATTTTTATGCTAACCATTTACTGCCTCTAAAGACAGTTTCTCACAGGGAATCAAAAGTAAAATATAATCTGTGCTAGACGCATGTCAACAGCACCTATGCATGCTCTACCCCTCAGAAAATAATCCATTTCATTTGGAGTGGTCCTTCACAGAAGACAAACGGGTTTTCATTTTCCTTTTCATTTTTCTTTTAATGACGTTTACTGTGTTTCAAATAAAGGCTAACACCTGGCCCCTCTCATGTGACAACAGAGAAGTACGGGGATGGACATTCCCTATCAGTAATTTTTTCAGGGGGCTGCACTCCAAGTGAATGAGGAAGCCGGAAAGTCCATTTCCCAGTACAAGGAACTGACTGGAAGGCTCTACAACAGACCCTGGCTCTGCTCATCACAGCTTAAAGCAGCCCTGGAGTTCATGACTCTCTCCCACTGAGCCCAGCAGTAAAGCCCAGTCGGTTGGCCACAGTGCGAGGTCTTACTACAGGTTTCCTACAGTAACTAAAAGCACTTCAAAGTCAGGTCCAAAAGTCTGACGTTACCAGCTTTCTTGAAACAGTAATGTAGTTTATAAATTTTGGGTTCTAATTTAGTCATCCGAATGTTTTTAAAAATCTGTTCAAAACCACCCCCTTCTAGTAGCAGTCAAATAACACGAAACCCCACCAAACCAGCAATCTAGCTCTAGCTGTAAAATTAAACGTGGAAAATCAGAAGTCTTGCAAAACATAACATTACTCTCATGCATGTTAAACTTAGCAAACAAACTGTGGAAGGGGAAATGGAGAACAACCTCAGTATGAAATAAAAATGAGTCAGAGGAGATACATTCCACAATGGACAATGGCTCATCTTTTATGACTTATAACACAATGACCTGATTACTGAATGATAGAAGAAAGATGCAGTTTTACGTAAAAAAAAAATTTTGTATCACGAACTAAAGGCAGGTTTCAGGATAAAAGACCAAATTAATTTAATGAATTGCCTCTTTAAATGGATCCTTTCTTTAAGCAGGTATGTATTTGTATTAAACCACCCCATGTCCCAAAGCATATTCACAGGGAAAGGATCATTGACTTCTAGCTTTTCATAAAAGTCATTCATTATTACACAGCATTAACTTTTGTAAATAACAAAGCAGAACAAAACACAAAACCACTATTACAAACAAATGTCTAAAATAGGTTTTGATAAAAACCTGCAAATCATTTACATCAGCAATGAAGTGGGCTGCCCATTGGAAAAAGACATTCTTAGAATAATCTCATCTTTGGCAGAAGCTTAGCTGTAACAATTACGTCATTTATGAATAAGGTGAGACAGATTACAAGCACACAGGCTTTCCTTCTATTTGAGTATTTAATTATGTAGCCATATGAAGACTCATTTATATATTTTTAAAACATTCTGAAAGTTGTTTCAGAGAACTGCTTTGTTCAAAAACGAATATCATACACCTCCTCAAGCGCTCAGTGGGGAAATGTCCATTGCACCTAGATGTTTTGGGGGAAGGGGGGTGGTGGAAGGGGGTATTCCCTAAGCAGCACTGAAAAATAGGTATTCATTTATAAAAATGCAGGAGCATACCTTCTGGCCAAGAAACAGACTTTTGGTGGACAGGACTGTGAAACCATCTGCAGGAGTTCCCTCTGTTGTACTGTCAGCACTGGCCGATTTGCTCACTTCTCCCTGCTTCTTCTTCCAAAAGTATAGTTAATTAGTTAACTCAAGGCTGAGAGAAAACCAATTTAATAACACGAAGATATATGACAGGCCATAAATGCTTACCAGGCAATAAAATGTCAGTACAAACACTTGCGTTTGGATTTTATCCTTTAGTCTAACTGAAGTGACTAATTACAGCTGAAGGAATCAAAAGGGAAAATGACCTCAATGTCTGCGTATCTACATACGCCTTTTCTTGCCTACCACAATGCCCAATTCAGATGACACTTGTCTTAAATGTTGCAGGAAAACATAGAAACAGCCCCAAACTGTTAACAGCTTTCTAATGGCTTGTGTGGAAAAAGATAATGTATCTATTTATATGTGTGGGCAGACATTCATTTTAAGGTAAAAAACGATTTGTCAGAGTGCAAATTTTATCTCTCTGTGAAAGGAGGTGCTCCCAGATTTCACAAACTTATTTTTAGAAATACGGCTTTGAAATCGGGCCATCCTTAGAGCCAGTGTCAGGAGAATACACCTGCTGTCTACCTGACTAGTAGTAGGAAAGGGGCTGAACAATTTTAGCTGTCTAGTTGGAGATGATCACGTTCACCTCCAGTAAAACTGTAGGGGGAGAGGGAGTTCCCCTCCATCACCGTTCCTTTTTTTCAACTGTGTTACTGAAGTAAAACGATAGGTTTCAGGAATGATTTGATTTACTGAATAAAAATGAGAACTATGAACATTTTGAAAAGGATGTTTCATGAAGATAGCGAATTGACTGCTGTGGTTATAAACTCAATTGGTGCCAAAAATCACGTCATATTTTCCATAAAATTACTACTTACGATTTGATATAAATTTGGTGCCTCAGCAATACCTGTGCTGAAGCTAGAAAGCACACCTGGAATACTAAGCAAGCCACTGTTCTCCTATTGTCCCCTTCCAAAGTGTATAAACTAAATCTGTGGCTGAGCAACTACAATGACTTCGATGCAAGGGTACGTTGGTGCTTCTAGAAGCTGTAACCAAGCTTTACTTTACACAAATGTTTTGAAAATTAGATTTTCATGGGTCCTATTTCAATTCCCCAGGAGTTTACTGTTAACCAAATAACCAATATAGTACGCAGACAATACAGTTTATTGTGTGGAAGAAAAACAGAACCCCACAACAGACTTCCTGCTTTTGTAATCAAGTAGGGGGAAAGAAAAAAAATCCAGATTTAGGGAAATTATTAGTGCACGGTTATTAGATGCACTGTACTTGAAATGTCAGCTACTAGGTGTTCTAAAAGACAAAACTGAATTCAACAGTTCAAAAAAAAAAGAAAAAGTGAAACAACCAGAAGAATGATCAAGTAAACAGTAATAGAGACATACAGCATGAATACAGAAGCTTTCTTTGACAGGGAAAGCAACTTTTCACACGCACTGTCCACATTTCGTGGGAAATTTGTGTACTTTTCTTTCTACTTTCATAACCTGTTGCTTGACAGTAGTTGTTTTGCAAAAAAATTCCTTGGTCACACACGCACACATTAGAAAGATTCCCTACTCCTACAAACTGAAACTGAAAAAAGGAATGAGGGAATGTTCTCCTTGGCTTAAAAAGAGATGTTATTCTTAGTTTCCCAACATAAGAAAAATCACATTTTGGTCCTCTCGTTCTTCCCCTTGTGTCTACACTTCATTTTGAGTAAGTTTAATTAATTACTAGGAATTAAAAACCCACAAGTCTACACATGGAAGATTCTCATCTATAACATACTAAAACCAGAGAGGGACATTTGTGGATCTTTAGCTCAGCCAAAGAAATTCTGTGTAGCAACAATATAGTTTCTCCGATGCTGCAAGAGACTCAGCTACCTGCTCTAGCCGAATTGCATCCTACTTGAGGAGTATTTCACCCTCTTTGGATTTCATCAAATCAACTAACTGAGAGGAATCTTTTACTAAGCTGGAACAAAAAAAAAACAACCCCACGTTAAAAAAATACAACACTTGAAAACAGGACTCTGCCATGCTAATGACTGAGGACATTATTACAACGCAAGGGACTTAGGCTGTTGTTTTTCTTCAATATTTACAACTGCAAAATGCTGCTTTAAAGTGATGTCACTTTTGAAAAAAATACCCAGATTGTGGTTCTTGCAGACACACAGCAATACTTGTTTGCCTAGCCCAACGCAGCCCTGCGCAGTCCCAGCAGAGCTACCCCTACGGTTGCTGCGTAAGACCTGGTTTGCTCACCGGTAAGGCTTAACTACTATAACCTCCGTACGCTTTCTTCTTCTTCTGCCTCTTGGTGTCTCCAGCCTGTGCCCCCCTAACAACTGTTTGGTACAAAGAACAGAGTATTTACAGCTTGCCTGCCTGTCCTGCAGGCTTGTGCCACTTCGCAGGGTTTTCAAACTTCCAGCCGCGCTGGGGATAGTGCAGCACTCCTTCAGCGTTTGCTTGCACTGCTACTGAAACCTCTACTGTCAAAAACCCACGGAACACAACGGTGACCCTACGTGATGCTCCCTACAGCTACTACTAGCAAGCTTGTTCGGTTTTAAAATAAACACATTACTCTACCTTGGATTTCCTTGCCCCTTTCTTGCCGCCTGTTTTCTTTGATACCGTTTTTTTCTGTGATGGAGACTTGGCCTTCTTTGCTGGAGGTGGAGTGATGATGGCTTCCAGTTTTCCTTTTGATCCCCGCTTCTTCGCCAACAGCTCTGGGTGAATATTGGGTAACACTCCACCACTGGCTATGGTGACCCCTTTCAATAGCTAATGAAAAGATAAAAGTTGTAGATGACAAAGTTCAGCATTTACTCACCAATAAACAGAAAACGGCAGTTACTGCAAACTTTGTACATTGCCTTGAGTTTTAACTGCTTCTTGTATGTTTCTCAACGCATTGTCCTTGAAGAAGAGAGACATGAAATGTATGAAATGGAGTTGATCATGTACTAAATTTTAACTATAGAGGGAATATATATTTTTCTTGCACATACTGCTGTCAGTACCTCTTGGGCTAACACAAGACCTGCCCCTGTGAAGCCATGCAATGAAGACTGTTACCCAGCTACTAGAAAACAGGACAGCCCCGGCCGCAGACAGAGGGCTTGGCCGGGCAGCCTGCGTGAGGGATGGGACCCCAAAGTCCACGGTACAGGACTGCAATGGGTACCACACTGTGGAGAACCCAATATATGTCCCAGTTGCTCAAATTTCTTGAAAGGGCATTTTTTAAAATGGGTTGGGTTTTTTTTCTTAGAAAAAGAAACTTCAAACGGAGGGTAACATTTATACAAATCTCTATACCTGGAAGTCTTTCTTCAAAAAAATCTTTATGTAGTTGAAGAAAAGCAGATCAATATTCAAAAGTGTGCAGTTCATTCAAGCCTTTAAAAGCAGAGGTGAAATATATCATGTTCTGTATTTAAAACCACTTTAACCCATTTTTTATACATTTAACTGGGACTAATTCCCTATTTGGGAGGATACAAATGGTGACATCAAAGTCCCTCAAGTACTCACACCTTCTGATTCGTGTTTACTGCTCCCCAACCACAACTCAGTGAGGCTCCGAGCCTACAAAAGGATGATGAATGGGAAGTATTATCAAATTTCAGACAAAGCCAGAAGGAGGCTGGTTTGGGGATATTATATTTTTTTCTTGCTCCATCATAATACACAGGTTTGGAAAAAGTATCTTTTCAGCTGTGTTTTTACAGCACCTCACACAAAGGTACATTAATCCTAGCCAATGCCTCCGGCTGTCACCACAAGACTATAATAATAATGTCCAAATATTTTTTGGTTACGTTTTTTTTTAAGGTATTTTTTGAAATCTGCAAAGGACACAGACTTGCAAGAGTTCCAGAGCTCTTAATTCTGTGGTCACAACGACAGACTTTGATGGGAACAGGATAGGTCCCACCGAGTCCTAAGGTGATTAAGGAGGAAAACAAAAACAAACAGAAGAAAAGCATCTGCAAGATTTTTTCCATGTCTCTGTAGAGTTTATGGCAATGTCCCACTCTAACAGAAGTCGCTGTAATAGTGCAAGCAAATGTCACATTACATCTCCATTGCATTTTTACACATTTTAAGAGTCCTGAAGTAGGTAATTAAGCTGAGTGCTGTAGTTAGTTACACAGGCAGTGTGCTAGTGAGCGCATGAGCTGTTTCCTGGTGGCCTACTCAATAAGCAGAGGTCTTGAGTTACAATTCAGCTATATGGAAAGACAATTTAAAAAGCCCTAAAGGAAATCCTGGCCCTCACACGGTGGAGTTTTTCCTTACCTGATTTAATTCTTCATCATTTGCTACAGCCAACAGGATGTGTCTAGGAGTGACTCGACCCTTCTTGTTGTCCCTTGCTGCATTTCCAGCCAATTCAAGAATTTCCGCTGGGGAAAAAGTAAGCCTCTTTTAATGACATTGTGATCATTACGAAAAATCAATGTGTTATTTAGCATCCACGCAAAAAGATATCTGAATGATATCATGTTATTCCTAGCTACTGTAGAATACCCTCAATCGACATCTAACCCTAAAATCATCATGTTCTTTTTCTATGTCTAGTCACTGAAGGGCAAAGGCACACTTGAAGTCCTGTGGTCTAAACTATATTTACTTTTTTGTCCTTTTGAAGCAGTTCCCCTGGAATCTTGACTTCTTGTTCTTCTCGAGGCTACTGTGTTCATCTCCCAGAATCCCTCTCCTATCAGGTGACGGAGTACTAGATGTACAAATGCTATAGTGGGTTTTTTCTCAAACCTGTCATAAATGTGAGTTCTGGCTTGTATTGCTTCTACTTTTATTGCTGGAAAAGATGGTCTTCTCAGTTTCTCATTTTTAACATCATGGAAGCATGTACGCGCACATCCAAGTTAGCACACTAAAAATACAAACTCTGCTGTTATGGTGACTTAATGATTTTTGGTTAAGAAGTTGTTTCTCTCCAGAAAAAGTAATTGATGAATCATGTTTGTTTGCTCCTAGTAAATTATCTCCTTAGAAAAAATGTCCAGTCCTGACAAAATACATTTAACAGCTGCGTGTATGATGGCTTTTACTGGAATTGGGAAAGATTAACTTGCTCCCTTGCAAGGATCTATGAAGAGAAAGGCCAGAGCATTACCTGGTAACTTATCTGTCTTCAACTCAACAAGCCTTAGGCAAAGAATGCAATTAATTACAAGAAAGTTTGGGGAACAATTAAAAAAATGACATAACATGATTATCTGACTTTGCAATTATGTGCTATTGCTGTCTCCACTATACATAACCTTTCATCTCCCTCTCTACAGACCACATTTCACCATTGCTTTTGCTGTATTTCCTTTTGCAAACCTGGTAACATTTGGAAAAAAAAAAGAAAAAAAAGAAATGAAAATGCCTTTTTTACATCTATTACATACTAATATATTTAAATTTAATATTAGAATAGGGTATGAGATTGATTTCACATTTAACAACTGACTATACCATGGAAGCTCTCCCATAGGCTTAGAGGCAAACACAACTGAATTAAGACATCAATCTGGGAATGAAAAAGACTAAAATCAAAGCTCACCTGACCAGATGCCTTTACCATAACACATAGTAAATCTGAAGTAATACTATACAGCACAGACTATGGCTTTTCATTAGGCTGAATTTAACATGATTCTCCAGTTATTTTTCATTGTAAGTCCCATAATAAACCACTTATGACATCTACTGGAAAACTTACAGCTGCTTCTGGATGTTCTATAGTTAAGCTTCATGGAGGATTTTGGTAGGCTTTCACTACTTTTGTGTTCTTCAAAGTGCACAATTAACTTTATTACAGGGCGAGATAGAATATTAAGTCTAAGCCCCCCAAAGTAACTCAACATTTCACGCTGACAACAATTGCTTTAATTTATTTTTAAAGAAGGATTAGCAGGGTAAGGTCAGCCTGACTATGCTTTCCACACCTCCAAAGAACTCAATTAAGCTGGCAAAATCCTTTTCACATACTTCTCAAAAGCCATAGCTCAGACACGTGAGATTTAGCAGGCACTCAGCACTGCACAGAGCCGCCTGTCGTGACAGAAGACCCGTATCACCTTCCAACGGAGATGCTGCGCTCTCGGTTACACTCCGAGCATCCCCACTGACCTCAGCACGACTCTGTGTGGCACCAATACCGCCAGCATCTCTGCCTCCTGTGATCAGGAATTGTTTTGTTTGTATCTCAGGCTTTAAAAGGCACGAGAAGGATTTTTACCGGCTGAAAAGCACGGGAAGGATTTGCCACAAAGAGCAGACTACTTCTCGGTTTGCCTCGGCTTCCCCCACCTCCTCCTCCGCTTCTTTCCTGCATCAGGCACTGCCAAACAGTCGGGCCGTGTTATTCTCTGCAACTGATCAGCATAACTATGCAGACAGGTCATTTTGTAACTAAAGAGTCTAAGAAAGTGTTATGCCTGTAAAGCACAGAGGAATGTTTTATTTGTTCCTCATAAAACTAAAATGTCTGCCTTGTACAGTGGAGAACTGTTCTTGTAAGTGCTAAGCCCTCTTCCTTGGACAGGAAACTCATTTTGAAATTACAGTTTTCTAATGGTCCTTTAGGGAAGTTGAGGTACCCCACTTCCTTTTCAGGAACAGAACGCTTTGCACTGGCGTTGAGGACCACAAAAGAGGAGCTTGGGGAGAGGGAGAGAGGAGGAGGAGGAGGGCATGGAGGGGGGAATTTTTCTTCTGGCTTTCTCAGCTCTCCAGTAATAATCAAGCATTGCTTGTGCACGCCGAGACCCTCAGCACGAAGCACAGCGAAACCCAGCTCTGCGCACAAGTCTGGTCAAAGGGGCACCCTCTGCGATTTAGAAACAGAAGATTAGGAGGTATTCAAGCTCAAGCCAAGGCAGGCAACAATTTGTTGCTTTAACACTGACAGAGGCAAACCCAATCCAAACCAAACAGATCAGAACACTTATAAATGCTAGAAGTGAAGACTTTCTGGATCTGGATGGGATTCAGACTCTCGCCTGGATTCTGCTTGCAGCCAGCTTTACTGTCACTTCTGGTTTATGCTACTTTAATTCTAAGATTTAAATGGTGTTTCATCCATGTTTTAAACCAATTTTAAATTAGATGAAAATCCAGCTGCCTCTGTAAGGGAGCTGACTCAAACTTCCAGAATAATCACCCTGGACTTAGGTGCGGAGCTGGAAAGAGTCGTAGGTAGGAAAAAGTATTTAAAAGTGAGATTGGATCTGAATTCTTAGGTCAGACCCATCTTTGGAAGTGCCATTCTAGCAGGTAGCAAAGGTTTGAGCCATTGAAGAGTTCTGTTCCATTAAAAGCAATCTTCCAACAGTGGGAATAAATAGTCATTCAAAAATCAACTCCTGCAACAGGGTCAAGAGAGAAAGCTTTGCTTCCAAGTGCTGAGGCAAAAGAAAGTGTTAAGAGCTTCCATGACATCAGGATTCACTCAGCTTGTATTTATCCAGCCAGAAGACCAGAACAAGAACATTTTTCAAAAACGAGGCCTCACAAAAAGGATGGAAGTTGCATAATGTCTATTCCATTCCTTTCATATATTCACTCAAGGCATTTCCCCCCTAGAGAATAATTACACCACCACCACTCAGGCACAAGGCAACTGTGAGACACACTTTAAAGAAGTACTGAACACCAAAATCTCTATTTTTTTAAAATGAGGAAAATACACAAGTTATTCAATATTACAAGCTTTTGAAGGCATAATTCTTCAATTACTACCCACTGAAATTTTAGGTTAATATGAAGAGATACTCCTTATATTTGCATGAATAGCTTTTTCTGCGCTGCTAAATATTTTTTTTTTTTTAAAAAGAGTAAAACAACATGTATTGCTTTAACTGCACATATAAAACAATCCAGTGAAAAGGCTCTGAGAAGTATATAATTAGGAAAGAAAAAAGTAAGTAGGAATGGCATGTCAGCACGTATGGACAGCTGTTAGGTAGCAAGAAAAGGGATGGATGCCTTAGGAGTCTGACTAAAATACAAACACATCAATTTGATTTCAAAGACATAATTGTGATTATATTTTTTCTTCTTTTCAGTCATCTTTAAAGTAAATTGTTTAAGTGGGAAGAAGAAGTTCTAAAAGTTAAGCAATTTTCTCTTAAAAATTAGCCTAAATGAAGTTCTCATTTATATCGAATACAAAACCCCTCTGCAATGTTTAGAACTAGGCAGATACGGGTAGTGAAAACTGGTCTAAGCCTGTTCTCAACACTTCAACCAAAACTCTTTTTTTTTTCTGTTGTGGTTTTTAAAAGTTCAGTTAAACATTTTTAAAGGAGAAAACAGGTTGTATATCTTTGCACTTGAGCCTGAGATAAGAACGCAGGAAAAGCTGGTCTCAAGGCATTTCCTACTCAAACACAACCAAAAAGTGTTCGGAGTCTCCACAGAAACCTCATCCTGACCCACGTTTTCAGAGCGAGTTCCTCATCCTTTACTTGCACAGTCTCTGATCTCCGGTCATCTCTTGGATGTCCTAGTGAGTTCCCAATTTCATTATTTGTGTTTCCCTGTCTCACAGTGGTACTGCTCTGCCTTGAATACTGTTGCTTTGGCATTTCACAACACCTGGAAATTTTGGAACAAGAACTCAACACAAAGTTAAAAGGAAACAAATTGCTATTAGACCTAACTAGAGGAGGCGCAGTAGCAACTGCAGACCTGGACGGAAACAAAAGGAAATGCATTCTTCTCTCACTCCTGGAGAATGCTCTAGCTCATTTCTCCTAATTTACAAACAAAATATTAGAGGTCATTAGTGAATAAAACTCCTTTAAAGCCTAAATGACAAGGCCTTTAGCTTATTGTGCATTCTGGGCTATAATACTTTCTAAATGTAAACACTCAATTCAGTCTGGTCCGAATTCATCCCCCAAATGTTTTTGGTTTTTTTTTTGGTTTACATCTCAAGCTAAAACACTGCTGTTGCATTGAATCCCTTTGTCCACCTTCTCTTCAGGGAGATGAAATCATAGCTTTGAAAATGAAACTCTTAACAACTAACAGGTGATGTGTTGACACAAGGCCAGTTTCTGAACACACAAGTTCCAACAGGAACAAGTCAGGGGTTTCTAAAAAATTTTGAAGCCTCTCCTCAAAAGAAAATTGAGAACAATATCCAGAAATCAAAGAAAAATGAACGTTGATACAATTCCACGGAGAAAATATGTATTTGCTAAAAAGCCAACTACATGACAAGGAGTCTGTTTATTGTAGTTTAAATTAATCATTTTATTGACTTCAGAATAATTTTACATGATTCCGGACGGTTTTAACCCAATCAACCCCAATCAACCAGGACTGTTAAGAGTTTCCTGCATTCTTCTCTCTGTGTATTCCACCCAATCCCCCTGGAATCTGCAGTTGCGAGAGTGAAGGTAGAATCATTTAACACCACTTTCCCTCTCATGCATTCCAATAAAACAGTTCTCAGCCCGGGTTCAAAGTCATGGAAATTTGATGCAGTGAAAATCAATTCAAGAAATTTTACTGCTTTGAACAAGCCTTGATGAAACCTCAACTCTCAACAGGGCAATCATTCTCTTAGGATGCGATAAAAAACCCAAAGTCTTTAGTGTCTGAGCTGTATCAAAACTAGGCCCCTTAAAGGAGACACTGTTAACTTTGCCAAGTTATTGTCAGTTCTGCATTTCTGTGAGGCAGATGACAGACTGCTGTTTACATAAAACTCAAGTTCAGGCCACAAAAGCCACTTCCACTTAGAGCCTTCTGATCTGACTCACACTTCTTTTCAGCTCTTTTCCACACTTTAATACCATCCTTTTTTTTTTTTTCTTTTTCTTTGTAAGAGAGCCAACGTTATATAACTTCCTAATTGTTTTAATTTCTCGGTTGACTATCGATCTGTAAGAGGTACAAGAGGTCACTTTTCAGGGAAACCTGAAAGTAAATTTCATCTCAAATGTTGTTCATTGCAACAGTCATACCTCAAGTGCTAACTTCAAAAGAGATAGCCTATTTCTTCTCCACCGACTTCAAGAATCCCGATCTAACTCAAATTAACCTTTTTTCTTTTTCAGCAGAGCTTCCTCTACCTAGCAGTTTACACTCTGCTGTTCCTCCTAACAGTTTACATATGCTTCAGAAATGCACTCAAACATGATTAATATAACTGCTGCCAGACGTTACTTGATCAAGTGCAGCTTTTGCTCTGGCTGTTAGAGAGTACAGGAGACTACTCATGTCTTAAGACATGGTCCTGGCTTAGTCTTTCACCTTTGCAGACATGTTAGGAACTTCTATTTCCAAACGTTAAAGACGTCAAGACCTAGTGAAACTCAGTGAAGGTTAATAATGTTACTAACAAAAGAAAAAGAGGACAGGACTTCACATTGTAATTTTGGATTTTACTCAAGTGACTGCAAAGCCTGGGCTTGAAAGAGGAACTGGGCATGTGTCTCTACCACGGGCATGCGCACCCGTGTCCCTACAAAGAGGAGCAAAGGCTTTACCATACCAATGCCCAAAGCCAACACAATCCATATACGCTGTGCTCCCATGTGTGTAGCGGACTCATTTCAATGGGATCTGGCAGATGGGGATAATGGTTTTATTAGATACCACCCCTGACGGCGAGGGAAGTGGGATTCAATATTTATTACTGCAAATATTAAATTGCTGTTGTCTCAAAAGTCATTTTGTATCAAGACAGCAATGCAAGCCATAATAAATACAAGGTTCTGTAGACAAATACAACTGTTATTATTTAGAAGAAAAATATTTACAAGTATTTTCCCTCATTACTTCACAGACACAGCATAGGAGTGACTACATAGCATGTTCAACACTTTTTTTTTTGGAAAAATCTGTCTCTTGAGGAAAAAAGCATGTATTAAAAAATGTATTACTTTGTGTGTTCTGTGGTACATGAATGTATGGACTAGCTGTAACTTCATTGGAGCAAAAAAAAAAAATACATCTAGCCTGATATCCTGTCCTCTGCCAGTGCCCAAGAGCTGATGCTCCGGAGGATTAAAGGAACAGGCAAACTTCAAATACTTTTTTCCCAAAATATTCCCTCCAATTCCAGCCGTGTGCAGCTTAGTGGTTTCCCAACTTAGAAATATGACAGTTGCTAGAATAAAAAGTATTGAATTCTACATCAAAGTATATTAAAATGTAACTAAAATTTAACATTTTCAAGGGAGAAAATAATTTGGTGACCGTGATATAAAACACAAACCCAGCCCAGTATTTTGTACATTATTGCAATATGACACATCACAATGCAAATTCTGATGCATATTTACTCCTCCAAAATAAGTGTCTATATTGACATACCAGTATGCACTGTTAGGGCTTTTATATTGTGAGCAAATGCTTTGGTTTTTTGTGGTTTTTCATCAAAGATGATCTGTGTAGCTTGGAGAATACACTAGGACCCTAATCAGGTAAATGATTTTGTATTGACCTAGCTTTTGTAACTCAAAGATCCACTGAAGTTTATGGGACTAGAATATAAGATAGGCACATACGTAACTGTTCAAAGCGCTGGAGGCAAGGAAGGGCTTATCGGTGAAAGAAAATGCTCCGTTTCTATACATTTGAAGCAGACTGATTGATGCATTTTTAAGTTCAGAAAGTTGGTCATTCCATCGGTAACAATGCAAAGTTTTATATCTAAAGAGGCACTTCTTACAAGTACAGCAATTTTAAATTGTGACAATCTCACTTCTCTTAACAGCATGACACAGGTCTTGCGTAGAAGAGGAATGTTACAAAGGACCTTTGCTATGCTGGTATTTTCAAAAGGTCTGTGCTTGTGAGACTATTGCCATAAACAACCCTGCTGTACTTTAGATCCTGTATTAATCCATGTTAAAAACACACGGGATCTGAAGAGGTAGTTTCATGCTTGCTGAAGTAAGGCACAGGTCCTACAAGCCCCTAATTTATTTTAAACCTCTTCTGGGACACAGGTTGTGGCACAACACCGTAATAGGGATTAGTTTTTGTAAAGCTGTCTGTTTAAATACAAGAAATGGATCCTCGTAGTGAATGCACTTTTCAACGGTATCAAAAAGATACTGTCAATTAATTCTCTTCTTCAATTTCACTACTACCTAAGGACCATTATTTATGGTGGTCTCAGAATGCCTGGAATTTGAATCTGCTTTTAACCCAACGCTTTTTTATTGCGGACCTCTGAGCTCCCCTCTGCTTCCAAGCAGAAGTTCAGCAGTACATCTGCTCTGACAAACAGGGCAAATCATAGTTTTCCTCTGTGACCCTCTAAAAATTTTCAGCAGCAAGCAGCACACAGGAGGTGAACAGCAGTTCAAGTTGATCAGCTTGCACATCGGAAAGTGAGCATCTGAAGTGAGCAGCTAAACTTACTGCATTCAGGAAGGACTTTCATTTTGCAGCCAATCAGCCGCTGGATTAAGAAAGTTTTCCACATCGAAAATTAATCAAGATGAAGATGCAACGAACTGAGCTCCAGCACATGAACCTCCAGTAAGGGATTCTGGTGATATCAGAACGCCTGAAAACAAAAACTCAGGTAAGCACCAGAATGCCTCAGACACAATTCTAACCATGGGATTCAAAAGGTGCTTATTTTACATTTCAACGAAATACATGACCAACAGCACACAATGGGCAATAAAAATTCGGTTGAGGAAAAAAAAAACCTAATGGAGAAAACAGACATTTAACATTTTCTCCTACCTTACTTCAGTACGTACAGAACAAATATAAATCAAAGTCTCATTTCTCCTGTATTCCTGTTCTCCTGCTGTTTTATAAACTTCTCCATCTCCTCATTTGCTATGACATTTTGGCAACTGAAAATTATTTACAGTGTTGAGAAGACGATGGGGGGCAGGGGGAGCAGAAATCACTTGCAGGCCTGGCTCTTGCTGCCTTTAAATATGCTCAAGAGATTTTTATTTTTTAAGGGCAAAGGATTATCTTTTTCAGTTACTAAGAAAGTTTGGACTATATTGTAACTTGTGCAAGCTGTACATCTGAAGGGAACATACCTGATTACACGTATGGCTGGACCAGTTCTGACAAATACAAGCCATACAACTTATCTGAGTGGCTGCAACGCCCCAGATGAAGGCTGTGGCCATCCTCTTGATCAACCTAGCATGTTGTGGTTTGTTTGGGTTGTTTTGGTTGGTTGGGTTTTGGTTTTTTGACATAAACTGATACTGATGCACTACTTCGCAGAGAAAATGAGTGGATTCTGAAGTAATGTTAGGGAAGATAAACAGGCAACGAACCATTGTAAAACAAATGCCACAATAAGGAAAGAAGACAAAAGGAATTACTAACATTGAACTTCTTGCCAGCTTAAAGTGGTTGATAATACTTAAAATTAGTTCCGCAGCACAAGCAGAAATTAATCAAAAATTCTGACTACTCCCTGCAAGATAGGCAGCACTGGATGGCCTGCTACTGCAAAGAATGAAAACAAGAAGCAAGAACCACACATTATAGTTCTTCAGCATCCACGCTATTCCTCCGAGTAAAGAAAGGAAGCTTATCCACTTGCTTCAATATCGGTAAGAGTCAAAGGTACTTGCTGCACACCCACCCACGAACGCACTTGCATCCTATTTACAGTGGACATTACACCTTATTTCCTTAGGTGAAAAGCAGGAAAAAATAAGCCGGTGGCGTGCTGATGAGAGAATTATTTTGTAATAGTACTTGTAAGTAACAAGAACCTTTACTGAATAAGAGAAGGAGAATACTCGCTGTGCAACCTTTTTATATGTCAAGTATATTAAAATGTAAGAGAAGGAAAACCACTTTATTAATAGATGACAAATTGTACATCTAATAATACAGTAGTTTCATTATTAAAGTTACTACAACAGACAACACGAGGGAGATATACTCTAGCCAGCCCCTGCAGAACTTGTCAGAAGCCAAAAGACTAAAATGCAGCACAAAGACACACACTTTTTAGTTCACAGCAACTGAAGCACCTGGATTAATTCCTGAGCGCTAAAACAGCGCATGATCCTGCTAGCAGAGCTGCACTGTTTATAAACAGGCTAATACAAAAGTACAGGAACAACATAAAGGTGGTCTGAAAAAGCACTTCATTGGGTACATACTGAAGAAGAGCTTAAATTACAAATGGGCCCCACACACCACAAGAAATTATAGAACGTGCATATTTACTTTGTGATGAGCAGCCATGCATACATGGTAACAGTAAGTTACCTTCAAAGTACAAAGTGGATAAAGTCATAACTATAGATGGATCCAGAACAGAATTCCAAGTCTGAACAGCTGGAAGCATTACGGAAGTTCACATCTCAAATTGAACCAAACCAAAACCCCATATCTGAGCACATTATGGGCTAATTTCAGATTTACATCAGAGTTAAACTTTAGCAAAGGCCAGCAAAATTTAGCACCTCATCTTCTAAAGGATTAAAGTCAGTGCCATATTCTGCATGAACTAGTTTTCAACCTTAGTAGGTTCCTTTCTATTAGGTCACGTCTCTGTCATTTCCCCTCCTAGTCTTTTCTGAAGTTCTTTCCTACAACTGCTTTTGATATTATACGTTTCTCCTCTCCTTCCTGGATGCACAGGATTGCTTTTTTGATTTAGCCAATTTATTAGCATGCCCCTTCACATGCTCTCCTTCCTATTATGTCACGTTCCTGCTTTTATTTTGAAATGGTTTGAAGCGCTTTGATTTAGTCTCAGATCATGTGCTGACATGAGCATCTTTAAAAACTGTCCTGGAGAGAAGTCAGGATTTCTCTGGTTTTGTGAAGTAATAACTGCCAAGAGGTAAAAAGAACAGAAACCAAAAATCTCCAAGCGTCCCGTTTCAAGGGAGTGTTTCTGAATTATACTGAAAAAGATGAATGACCTGAAGTTCAGAAAACATACTGAGCATTAAAGGCTAAAAAATTACATTATATAGAGTGTGGAAAAACTTAAGAGAAGGGGGGGGGGGGGG
>VZSF01006647.1:14128-24561 GCA_013398295.1 Chionis minor | reverse complement strand
GGGGAACCTACCAGACTGAAACAGTCATAAAACATAAGACTATTACTAACCTGGTAAGGAAAGAAAAGAGTATCTGTGCTTTTGAGATGCATCCATCTATAAGAATGAAAGAAAACCCTGAGATGCAGGATATTAGGACTGACTATCTACCTAGCCTTCAGAGGAGGAAAAAAAAAACCAACACAACTTGAAAATATTTAGAAGAGAGAAAAGAAGGTACTTTTCCCCTTAACTCTCCTTTCCCCCCTCCTTTTTTCTTTTGTGGCTTTTTTTTGATGTTAACCTCCTCAGACAGTTTCCCAGGATGCGCAGCAGTTTAAGCAACACCTTTATTTCCCCAGCCTATTCTTAGCTGCCTAAACCATCACTGCCTCAGTAAACACTTTAAATCAAACAGTTAACCAGTAACATGTGCTGCTCATTAGCAGTTCCTTCAGCTCACCTGTATTGTTCTGCTTCTTTAAAAGGGCAGCATTCAAAGCACCCTTCACCCTAAGAAGCATTTTATTTGAGTTGTTATTGCTGTAAGCAGGAACCTAGCTGAAGGAAATGTTAATTTTTTTAAGGCCATCTATGAAGTTTAAAAGCATTCTTTTAAAGAAGAGGCCCAAACAAAGAAAACTATGAACAATTGGGAAAAAAAATTAAAAAAGGGTATTTGATGGCAGAGAAAATTCAGAATGTAATACAAATACCTTACAGAAATCAAGCACTCTACTAATTATTCTTGATGTTAACAATCTTCATCTTTAAGGGTGGAAGAAACTTTACAGGAAAAAAAAAAATCAGCCTATTTTTGTTCTTCAATGTCACTATCCATTATAAGGTGTATCTAAAATTGTCTTAAGAGTCAGGTCACTTGAGTTTTAAATACTCCCGGCAAAGTTAAGCCACACACTTTGCTAACTTTGTGCTTAAGTCAAAGAAAGAATGAAGTCCACCTCTGCCTCAGAGACCCAGTGTACCCGTATAGCTCCCTTGAAACCCTCATATCTGCTGCAACCAGAACACTGACATAACCAGATGCACTGTAAAAAGAAACACTGCGATGAGAAGCGAAATCTAACTCAAGCTTTTCCTTAGTCATGCTAATAGAATCTGTCTCCAATCACTAATCCATCTAGCACTTGTGCTTTTTGCTAGACCCTCAGCCTACAGGTATCTGCCGTAGTCAACCTGGCCACGCGAATGTGACTGAACTGGTGGTGATACTATTTTTTTTTTTTTTGGTTAATTTATTTTACTTTAAGCAAACCAATATTGCAAAAAGCCCATATGTTGAGTGTATTACAGCTGGGGTTAATTTTCCATTGGAAGACTACTTTTGTAATGTTGTCTGTGGGGTAAAGTTGCAATGTTAAGTCTCATCTGAGAGAACTGCTATGTAAAGATCCTTACTTGCACGCCTAGTTGTGTATGTCTTTGGGCAAAGCATTTTCTTCCTTTGAAGTTTCTTTCCAAATGGAGGAAAAATAATACTTTTGTCCTCAAAGAAGGTACTGTGAGAATGAGATAATTATTTAAGGTGTCCTCATTCTGATGTGACAAGAAGAACAGAGAAAGGACTCCAACTGTAGACAAATAAGCTCTGTTGATCTGGGGCAGATGAACAGAGTGTTCATTTATACAGACTGCACCAAGCAAATCGCAAACAGCATATGTAGCCTCAAAAATAATCTGTAAATTGAACAAAAATGTTTAAACAACGCTGTAAGCAACCTCAGCCCTGTGTAAACACCGAGAAGCTCTCTGTTTTAAAGAAACGCATATGCTTAACAGACAATTATAACCCAAAGCCACAGAATTAGAGCAGGCAGGACTGCAGCACCAAGGGCCCAGTCCGTACACGTTGACGTCAGTAGGAATCCTTCTGACTGCCTCCCTGGAGGAAGAGAGTTTACAAACAGCTCAAAGCAAACCTAGTGCTGGAATGCACAAAAGTCATCAAAGCTCTGAGGCAGGGGTGGGGGTACCTTGATTTTGGCTTAGATGTGTGATCAGCAGACCATTTACTTCAGCTATAACTTTTTTAGTCACCTACACAACAGAGGATCTTTATCAGGTTTTTTCTGTGCAAATTCAGCTTGTATTATTACTTTCAATGCTGCTATTTCACATTGTTCAGCAAAACCTACCAGTCAGATATTCCAGTACAGCAGCCATGTACACCGGAGCACCAACCCCAATTCTGTACTTCGGGTGGCCTTTCTTAATGTAACGTAGCATTCTTCCAACAGGGAATATGACCCCAGCCTTTGCAGAGCGGGAAGTCTTGGTTGACTTCTTCTTTCCACCCCTGCTGGACATTTTGTCTGTATCGGGTCTGGAACAGCACTCTGTATATTGGCGGGGGCAGAAAAAAGAAAAGAAGAGGTTATAAATAAGGACTGATGCTCTAATACCATATACTGAATTTCAAGACAGATCAGTATTTTGAGGTAGGCAATGCATTAGGGTGCCTAAAACACACAGACAAGTTGCCTTTGTATATACATCAAGTATATACATCAAGAACCTAAAATAATTTTACACTGCATGTCTCCTTGCCATTGTAACTTTGGCATAATTTTATACAATAAATACACAAGCTGGGGAAATTATTTAATTTAATCTGCTTTAGAATACTGTTCTGAAATTCCTAACAGATTAAACCCGGTGCCACTAATGGAGCAAAGTGTGATAACTACCTAATGTAAAATAGAGCTTCTGCATTAAAGCAGAGGACGCTTTCTGCAAGGAGACTGACATAACCCTCTGCTCTCTGGGAACAACTCTTGATTCAGCATTTGAACAACTGTGGTAGTACTGTTACGCTCATTAATAACTATGTTCCTAACCAGGAAAAACTGCATTGACTAAAGGTTTCATAAAGCGTATTTACCTTCCTTAAAGAACAAGATTTTTAAGCACTAGTCAATTTACAGAACAAATTTACAGTTTGCCTGTCCATGGCAAACTACATCTCCTGTACCCTAAATGTTCTATTTTTAGAAAGATCTGAAATGAACCCCTTGAGATTTGAACCTACCACAAAGCAGTTATCTCCACATCAAAGACCTTCAAGATGCCCTCCAAGAATCTTATGAACTTCAATCTGCCACCTTTCCTTAACATAACAGTGGTCTAAAGACCCAGCAGGTATCTGACAACTGTATCTCAGTTTATATTGGTGAGGAAACCTACAGCTGATACAGCTGTCAAATGTATTTTTTTCTCTCTCTGATTTTTGCTCAGGCTGTAAACAGAAGCTGACAAATCCAAAGAGGTGGAGGGTTTGCAGACTCCCAAGGTGTCTTTGAAGGTTTAGGCAACGCACTGGGTTTTGAAATGAATTAAGAGGAAAGGAGACTGTCCCCATCTCCCCCTCCCTCCCACATGTCTGGACTCCAGGGAAACCAGCCGAATGCAGTGACACACGTACCTCTGCGCATCCCAGTCCTTTCCTTGCTGCAGGAATTCTACTTAAGACAAATGCAAATTCACTGGTGTTTATACACTCCGCAATGAAAGCTCTTTAAGCCTGCTTTGCCATCACACCATTTTTCTCATTTATTCTGAATTCTCTCCTTGTCCTTATGAACCTAACTGTATTCGCCATACATCTAAATCCACAACAGCTGAGCGAGCTCGGAATTAGGCAAAACAGGTTCACCAACCTTACTTCTAAGTTTTGCAACTTCTGTTCTGTGCTGACATGTCCTGCGGTCTTTTAAATCTCAATAAGTCACTGAGATTACAACTACGTAACTATCAAATGAAGACCACTCAGAATAACTAAAGAAATACAAGTATCAAACACTTCTTTCCACTTGCACACCCATTCATCAAAGAGTCTATACTTGCATTGCACATTAAGTAAAATAAATACAACGCACTTACTGCTTCTTGTAGGTAAAGTAATTCCATCTTACTAGCTCAGATGAAAGTCACACTACAGTTATGAAACTAACGTCAAAAAACAGGAAACTTTGGACGGGTGATGCCATCAAAAAGGGCTCCTTCTTTCTTCTGCTGCGAGCTCAGCTCTGTAACAAATATTATTCTGCAAAGAGGAGGACAAAAGCCAATTTTCTTGCCTTGAGAAACTGCCTAACTGGAGCTCACAACTGATTTCAAAAACCTCCCATTTAATTGCATTTTGTCATCTAGTTAGCCCTGTCTTTGTTAGCAGGAAGGCTGGGTGTGGCTCCGAGTTGGCTATTTCTGCCAGAAATTATTTTCATAATTCATAATCCATTTTCATCAACACTACAGATGTTTAATCTCATAAATGTGAGGAAACTCACTGAACCAAACACCTGGGAAAGCAAGCACGAGAAATACCCATGCTTCTAGCTTCCCCCATAATGCCTTTGTTTTGTAACTGACGGGTGAACGATGCAAAACATTTTTCTAGGGAAAACCTGCAAGCCTTAAGCAGTAAACTTCTATTAACCATTTGGATTATGAATTTATGGGGTAGTCAGAACAGCTGGAAGAGAATAGGAAATCCTTATTTCCTGATGTTGGGTTTTTTTTCTTCGGGACAGGGTCAACTAGTCTTCAGCTGCTCTAACATTTGGATCAGAGGACAAGCGAGTATGTAGCAATACAGAATTACTGCCAAAGAGGCTTTGAAAGAGCTGGAGTAAATAAAGCCCACCCAACCTAAAAATCCAAATGGAAGACACGCATGGGTGGCCGTGCTGTAGCTGGTAACAGAAAGAGCGGAAGGAGCATGGCCTTTTCATTTTTAGTTCCAAGAAAACAACTATTCATAAAGAAGTAAGGGAAGTGGTTCCTTCATATGTCAAAACAAATGGACACTTTTGGGATGCTGAGTTTGTTGTTACCACAGTGTCATTTGTCATGCTAAACTAACCTCCCTTACATGACCCTTGAGCAAAGCACTTCGCTGTTAATTTCCAACCTCTTTCATGTGGTGTTGAGAAGATGTTCTCCCCTGTAACATACTATTTTCTACTTAATACCTCCAAGCCTCCTGTTATCTTCAGCTATCTAACACTTACCCATATGTAAGATGGTGTATTTTTTTTTCTTTCATAATAAGCTTATTTTCTCACTTCTGCAAACTCTAGAAGTTGATTTCCCCCTTTATTTTATACTTCTGGTCACACTTCTCTCATTAATATTTATGATAACCTTGGACCTATCTTGACAATTAACCTGATCCTCTCATACTATACATTACATTAAAGAGCTCTCTAGCTATAAATTTATTTTTGAGGAAAAACTTTGCCTGAACCGGAAAGTGGGGCGGGGCTTGCATATCGAAAAAAAGCAAGAACTTCTGGAACTTTTGATATTAAAGGTGAAATGCGATGATGAAGAGTTTCAGAGCTTCCTGTCTCAAGGATCCCATTCCTACAAGATGTAGTGAATCACTGCATCCTTAGATGCTGGGGGAGGAGGGAGGGGAATTCCAATCAAGTTTCAAGTACCACTTTTAATTTTGCCAACGTAATTTGGAAGGTGAAAAAGAGAGCCTGGCATGGAAGACCTTCTCCGGGCTTAATTCTGGGTTCGGAATCATTACTTCACAGAACCAGTTTGTCCTGCCTTTGAGTTGTGCGATTGCCCAGAGAGCTCTCAAAGTCTCTAGTTCAAGTTCTCCATGGCAAAAGAGAAGGGAAAGAGAAAAGATTTCACTTGCAACAGCCACAAAAAAAAAAAAAAAAGAATGAAAGGANAAAAAAAAAAAAAAGTATTGAAGTGAAACACGAAGAGCATGGCAACGGATCAAAACCAAGGAAAACTGTGTGCCTTACATGTTCTCAAATGGTTTATCTTTGTAACACCAGAAACTCTGGAATGCTGCCAACATTAATGAACCAGAGCTGTTTGCTGAGTCACTGCTAGCCAGCGGAGAAGGGAGGCAACCAAAGGCACCTTATCACATGTGCCATAGCTCAGGCAAGATTTCAGCAGGGTAATTTAAAAATAAAAAATAAAAATAAATAAATCACAGTCAACGAACCAGTGCTTCCCTTTCTTTCCCTTCTTCCTGTCTTTGCCATGGAATTAGTGAGAAACTTTACCACATACATTTCAAAAATCTTCAAATATTTGTCAATAAAATCATTTCAAGGTGGCAGTTCACAAAATTATCACTGTGATAATCAGGGGATATCACTGAGGAGTCAACTTCGATAAGTCCACCTTTGACTTTGAAACAAACGTGATGTTATATTCTTCGGTGACTGCTGTGCTTGGACACAGACTGCCTTAGCTGAAGAACTTCTCACCTGATTCGCAGCCTTTTGAAAACGCCTTAAAGACTGTGGCAAGATTTGCACTGCTTTCTAAGATATCAAAACTCACAGAAATGAGAATTTGATGGTATTGATGATATATACGAGAATTTGGCTCACAGCAAAGACTCAAGCTACAAGGCTCCTCGGCTGTATATATTCTCTAAGAAACAAAATAATACTAAGGTGCAGCGATGAAATCAGCATAATTAACATTCTTCTGCTTGAAATTGGCTGTAGTAGCTCTGGTTGGCCATATTTTTCTGTGTGAAGACAGATACTCCACTAAACCCCACTTTCAAATACCACTTTGCTAAAATGTACATAGGCATCCTTTTTTCTGAAAGGTTTAACATCACTTAATTCTGAAAGTACAGCTTGTACACCCTGCTAAAGCGATACCTAATTTCCAAATACCAGCACTTGATTAGCCCAGCCAATTTGACACTTCCATCAAACAGCAGTAATAAAAAACCCCTGCTATCAATAGTTTTCAGGTACTGGTTTTTAATGACTTAACAAATTACTATGAATGCTACTGCTGTCAGGCAGGGACTGTTCTGATCATGGGCTTACACTGGTGTATTAACTGCACTCAGCAAACAGATTATTAAATTTAGATCTAGATGATCACATCAGTAAGTGTAGCGGAATCCAGGACACCATTACTACAACAGGATAAATACGCTCAGATTTAGTAATTATTTTCCTTCTCCTTCCAGTACAAAGACTAAGCTGGAAAGTTCATTTCTGTATCACAAGAGATTAACTGCAATGCTATTTTCTTTCCATTGTTTCAAAAGATTAACAACACAAGTGCTGCCATTCTCTCCTAAATCTATTTGCGTACTATAATAATAGCCACTCACTGAACTCTTTTTGAAAAGGTGCATTTGAATTTGCTTTGACAACTAACTGGCTCTGTTCTTGGCTAATCAGAAGCTAGTCTGGCATATTTACAAAATGCATAGCTCATACAGTCGGTAGAAAATGGTCTCTAATAATGCCTGCCTAGCACAACAGTGTCTCAGCCTGCAACCGTGGTTTCTAGGTACGACAGTAATAAAAGAGGAGCTAATCACAGAGTTATCGTTTGATCTGATGCGATTTGGAATTTTAGCTTAAATGCTTCATCAAAGCAGTAACTCTTTGTGGTCTGAAACAGGCCGAGAAGTGAAACCTGTAGTAAAACAGCTGTTCCAGAACTACGTTAATTTCTCATCTGAAAAGGTAGCACCATACATACATTTACTTGCACTAGGAAAATCAAGAGAACACTCCTCATCTAGCAATGCACTAGAAAAATCAAGAGAACACTCCTCATCTAGCAATGCACTAGAAAAATCAAGAGAACACTCCTCATCTAGCAATGCCCAGTAGGTGTACTTTCTGCTGAAGGTTAATAAGGCTCAAATTCCCATAGTGATAATATGTAAAGGATGGGAAAAAAAAGAGGGCTAACATTTTCACCAAATCTGCACTCAAAACACTGCTGCACAATTGTATTCAACTGGCAAAAGTCTCTCCCACAACGGGTCTGAAACACCAAAACAAATGTCCCCTTCATGCGCAAACCTCCACTACAGAACAGGAGGACTGGGAGCATGACAAGAGTTTTAGCTGGGCATCCTGCCACCAATGGTCCAGAGAATGTAAATACAATTGTCTTCACTGACCACTGCTGGGAGTGCTAGCATGAAATCAAGCCCATTTGTGCATTACAGCTTTTTGTATACTGGCTAAGAAGTAGAAAATTTGAAAGAGGACCTTAAATCACTGGACCATTTATGAATTCAATGTTCAGGAAAACTGTTTTAAAGAACACTTTGACAACTTCTTTGCTTCTTGGTATTTTTCGAAGAAGACGAAAATGCAATAAAGATTGCACATGAATGCTTCCAAGGCAAAATCCAGGTGTAGAATGAAATTTAAGATAGACACTATACTGCTGGGGAAAGGGAGTGCAAGAACTCAACCCACTGAGAAGGCCACAAATGGTGCAATTCCAGCATCCCTCCTTCTGGAGCAAGGACCACGAGCCGAATTCTGCCCATCCTCTTTTTAGGATGGGTCTGGGTAAGGAACTGTAACCTTTTTATGTGCCTATAACCTCTTTCCCTGACAAGCGAACACAAACTGCACTCGTCCCACAACCACTGCATGTTTCTTTTCAGATTTTACCTCTAGGAAGCACTGAGCTGACAAAACCTAATGCTCACTGCACTGGGTCAATACTCCCTCTCCCAAGGAAGAGTCTCTCTGGAGGCTCTTTTTTCCTCTTGTGGCATCAGTGATAGATTCCTGCTCCTTTATCCCTACTTTATAATCTTGCTGGGGCAGGACTTCCTTTTATGCAGAACAGACAACAGGCCTTGATCCTGGTTGACAGAGTTGTACAAAAATACTTCCGAATTTCTTTGAGAGCACAAGATTTTGACTATACCTCCGGAATATGACTATATCACCTTTCTTCTCAAGAAAATATCTTCTATCAAAGCTGATTGCTGTGTATTGGAATTTTACCTGCAGAACCAGGCAACTCCTAAGGACAAATTTAAGCATTCTTTTAAGACTAAGTTTGCAGTGGTAGATTTTTCTTTTTGCTAATGCTGATCTATAAAATAAGCAGTGCTTAAGGACTCTTCCTATATTACTGTCACTAGGCCAAATTCTAATCTTACTACTAGTTTTTAGATCAGTTATGGCTCAGTCTACACTGTCAACATTTGGCTTTACTGGCAATCAGAAGAGTATGCCTTACACACAACAAAACAAAGTTACTCTTGAGGAACCCAGAAGGCCTAGAAGATTTCAGTGTGACAGGTTATGATGCCTAACACAGCAAAATAACCTGTAACCATTACTAAATAAATGACAATGTAATTCCTTTCTTTCAGAACATTAAAAAAAAAAAACAAACCCACACCACTTTTGGTAGTTTTTTAGAGAATGCTTGATACGAAATCTCTCATACCCAATTGCATTAAAATATATTTTTCAAAGCAACTCTAATTGTCTCATTCCTGCCTAAATCTTTTAACTCTAGGTTCTACCTAAGAACCCGGGTTCTGTTTTTATTAATTGCTCCCTTGCTCCTTAGCTCATTTATTTCTTCTACTCTTAGGAATGGGGGAGGCAGCGGATCCGCAAAGTTCCCTACAGACCTGTTGCTAAGTGACAGCCACACATAGTCCTGGGGAAAAAAAAATGGTCTTTCGTTTGTCTGGTCAAGAGATAAATAACAAGCCTCATCCAAACATATTCCAACAACCACTCTCCTTTCATCAACACAAACGAAGGAACCTCAGTTTTGCACCAGCATACTCGCACACCAGCTGGTTCCAAGTGCCAGCTTCAGATGCAAATTAACGGGCCTTCCGCAACTTACTTTGAAAAATTACAGGGGAAAGAAAAGGGTTTGTAAGAAGATACACATTACAGAAACAGTTCGCTCCCCTTCCTGTCTCCTACATGCACAAACACGCTAGTCTTCAGTCTAAATCCCGGCGTTCCTGGGATATGCCTTGTGCCGGGTCTCAGGAACCTGCGTTCACCTGCGCCCTGCAGCACCTGCAGTCCCCGAGGAGAAACACCCACACCCAGAGACAGTCCGGGGAGGTTGCTGGGCTCCTGCAGGCAGACATATTGCGGGCTGTACCAGAAGTGACAGCTTTAAAAGAATAAGGGGCCCCCTTTCTAGCTGAACATTTGTTTTTACCACTCTCAGAAGCCTTTGCAGATGGTTTTTAAAATGTCATTTGGCTTTTTTTGTTGTTTAGTTAAGCCATTCACGTGTGGCAGGTTAACTTTCACGCCCCCCCAAGCGAAACACAGCGACACACGCGTCCTGCTGCTCTTTGCGGTCTCTCTCCATCACCTTCCCCTGCCCGATGCCCCGAGGCTGGGAAAGCGGGACGGGACTCCGCGCCTGCGGGGGAATGCAGGGAGAGACCCGCAGCGAGGAGCGGCGCCTCCGCACTCCCGGCCGCCCCCCGCTCCCCCCCCCGCGCCCGGCACAGGCCGAGCACCGCCGGGGCGCCCCGGGCTCCCTCCAGCCGCCGCACCGGAGCCCCGGCGCGGATTCCATCGACATAAAACCCCGCTGCCGCCACCATTTCGCTGGGAGCGGGGCGGATCTCCCGCCTTCACCCCGGGCGCGACAAGACGCGGCAGAACCCACAG
>VZSF01006647.1:0-13861 GCA_013398295.1 Chionis minor | reverse complement strand
GCCAGGCGGGCCCCCGGCCCGGCTGTTGAAAAGCCCCGTCCCCGCGCGGGGCTGGGCCTTGGCACCGCGTCCGCCGCAGCTGCCGCCGGCCCGCAGCTCCCCGCGTCCGGCCGGGCCATTGTCTGCCCGCGGGCCGGCTCCCGAGACCCCGGCGGGGAGGGGGGGTCCGCGCCGCCCTCCTCCCGAAACGGAGCTGCTCGTTTCGGGGAGGAGAGGGAGCGAGTGGGACGCTGCCGGCGGCGCGAGGCGTGCGGGCCGTCGTGCTGTGCGAGAATGGCTTGCTGCCATTTTGTAAAGGCCCCGGTTGGAGCTTTCGGAGGAGTTTCCGCGTGGGAGACAGGGATATCCTTGAGCGCACCTTGCCAGGACTGGGGGGCCGGGTTGCTGCTGCCCCCTGCCCACCCACCGGCCAGCAGACTGAGGGGGCTCCCTCTCCCTTCCCGTCTTCCAGTCGCTTTCCCTGCCAGCTGCCAGCGGAAGAGGGTAGCTGCTGCAGTGGGTCTTGGCAGCAGGATAGACGAGGCATAACAGATTGCCTCTGCGTTTACAACGGTGGGACTGGGGGCAGCTGGAGCTCCAAATGTCGTGGAAGACTGCTGGCTTGCTCGCGCTCCCAGGCCTTCTGCTGCTCCCACCTGAGCGGAGCATCCCCTTTCTTCAAAGCCCGAAGTGGGATGGCAGCCCATAGCCGTTTCCCCGGTGTTGCGTGCTGTTCTTCATGGTGTGACAGTGGTGTAATACCATTGCAACTACCAACAGCTACTAGGGGCAAGCAGTTTTTTCCCCCTCCTGCTCTTCTCATCGACTACCCTGAGCTCCAACTCTCCTTATTTTGCACAGTATCAGCATGTATTCACGGAAGCTTTTGTCACATGAAACAGCAGAAAAGAATAAAAAGAAGAATGAAAACGAGGGAACTGCGGGCAGCCTGTATAAAACATGGGGCCGGCCTGAGAAACACCCTTCAAAAAGTGTTTCTGAAATCGGGGGCGAGAAGATGTAGTACACGCAGGGCTGCGTGCGATGCGTGTGGCCTACGAAGGCAATGTCCTGTGCAATTCCACGAGCCAGGCTCAGACATTATAATTGTGGGCTTCTCATCCGTGTAAATGGCCAGACTCGGTCTGGTTTTTGACACAGCTAAACTCTGCATCTCCCAAGACATTTCTCATTACGGTTCTGTGCAGCACAGGGTCAGGAGTGACCTTGGCCTGCCCTGTGCTCCCGGAGTGCTAATTGTAACCTGAATGCTATTGGGACACGGGCGGTTTTGCCTGACAAAGACTCCCTGCTAAGTAAAGTACCCTATAGTCCCTGATTGCCCTTAACCCAAGGATATGGATACAGTACTTACCAGGCCATCTGCCATGGCTCCTCTGACACAGCTGAGGACGCGCTCTGCTTTCCCTGTGTTTGCCTCCATCTCCTGCCCGCCGCCTCCTCCTTCACAGCACAGAGGAGCTCCTCTCCCTTTACCTTGCGGATAGTGCTACCCACGCAGCAACCCTTCCCGTGCGCTGTGCCGAACGGAACTGGTCCTCCAATGCTTGGCTCTTCCCGCTCCGTTTTGCTGTCACCCTTTTGCTGTCACCCACACAAGTTTCATTTAAAAAAACCAAAAGCACCCAAAACCCAACAAACCAACCCCCAAATCTCTCTGTTGATGTGATGAGCTGCAAATGCTAACGTGGAATTTAAAGAACCCACAACGCTGTATTGATACAAGGCTTCAAGGTGAAGGGAGCTGACCTACAAGAGCGGATAGAATTATCTAGGAAACTGGTGCAAGTTGCTTGCTGTGCTCTTCTACTATCATCATTCATTTTGTCTGTTTTTTTACAGGGAGCCTCTGGATTTTGTGCTTTGGGAGAAAGCCTTCCAAACACAATTGGTGAGAATTTCTGGAGTGAGAGCTGCCTGAGCTTGCAGAGGGCCTGGACAATTTGTCCATGGAGTAGGATGCTAGCATGGAGACTGCTGTTGCTTATTGTAATGTTGACACCGACTGGCTCACCTCCCACCAAAGCACAGATTGATCATGCTGAACATCTACTGGGTCTGCAAAGAGCCCCCATTTTGAAAGCACACAGTGTGTCACGAATGTCAAAGAGGGAGCATTGCTTACAAAAGTCTGTGAAACTACACTACATAAACTACCTCACTAAAACAAACCTTGGCTTAGATTTTATTCCCGTTGCCAGTTTAGTGATGTATTTATTTATATATAGAATGATAAAAAGCACCTTTCCAGAGCTCTGCTGTCTTTATGATTAATATAAACAGTTCGTATTCTTACATTCTTGTATTCTTACTACATTTTGACACCCTGACTCTGCAATCAGTTTTAGCAACCTCAAGGGACTATTTGCAGAAGATAGTTCTGAGTGATTGGGGATATAAACACCTAACTTGTTTATGCAGCATAGGTGGCAGAGAAGGAAATATTACTTGGGAGGGACCGGAGCAGTGTGGGAAGAGTTGTGGCTGGTGGTAATCCTCTTAAACTTAGATAAGCGTTTTCGCTTTGGGATAGCTGTCGTAATTCTGAATGCGTCGCCTCATTTGTCATTGGTGTTTATTTGTCATTCTGTGTTTATTATATTGGCTATTCAGAATGCATGTCCTAGGTTACTTCAGTTTCCTGAAATATCTCTTCAGGATGTGGTGTGTCCAGCCAGCAGGTCCCTGCTGTTTTCCTTCCATCTTCACGTGGTCAAAGGAAAGTACGGATTCCTTAGGCATGACCTACTTCTCTGAGGGAGCTATCTGAACCTCCTTCAGCTGCTTAGTCTCTGCTCTTTTTGCAGGCTACACCACTAATCCATGCTTCAGTTAACTCCTTACAGCCAGGTTACAAGCACATATATGTACCTGTAACGTGCATAATGATATTGACTTTCTTGCATTCTCCATCAGACGGGGACAGTGACCTCGTACCAAATCCAGGCGGTGCTCATCACACTCTTAATGCAACCCACAGACCTCATCCCTGCGGAGAATTAACTGTGATTTCCAGAGGGCTGACATGGCCTTCCAGCAGATCGCTGTAATCCACCGTGGTTGTTACCGTATTGAGAAATTCCTCGCTACAGCATCGGACGTGTGTGGGACAGGTGGCTGCATTTCTTCCACTTCACTCTGGTTTCCAGCCACCGCAAAGATACGGAGCTTCCCCGTTATTCAAAATTAACCCATCAAGGTCAGGAGCTTCTGCAAGCGAGATCAGCCACAAACTGATGCTGGAACCACGGTGCATTTTGATACCTGTTTTGTGTGGCATTGGAGCCATTGATCTTAATGACCCCTTTTTAGCCTCATTATCTGGAAAACCAGAACTGCAGTTTGGTTTCCAGCACACTTCAAAAACTGCCAGCTGACTTTGTTGAAGTGAGCTGTTTTTTTACACTCAGCCTTTATCTACCACAGGTGAACAGAATTAATTCCCTTTTCAGATAGTCACTCTTGGCTTTGACATCCAAATCGTGACAGCTGTGAGGATATTCCCCCTCTTCTGAACGTGGAAAACAATTATTTGTTCCTGCCTCGACGTTCTCAAGGCGCTGTCAACTCTATATTATTGCCAGGCGTGTTGTTCTGTAGCAGAAGTGCCAACTGGTGCTAATATGTTATGATGAGATCAATACTTTCAGGGCACAAGATGTGGATGTCTGGGATGCATTTCCCAGCCTGGAAGACGGAGATAAGTTAGTACAGATAATTTACTTCTTTTGTTCCACATTATTGTAGGCAGGGTACCTTTTATTTTTTTTTCCAAAAAAGAAGTATGTGCTAACCAGTTTTTACAAGTATCCGTAGTAATTGCTTTCTCCTAGAAAAATATGGAAATTTTTTAGCACTGCTTGTGCCCCCCTATCAAAAAAATGCTTTGAAAATGTTTTAAGTGTCACTTTTTTTAAAGGAAGGCAAAGTTTTTGCATTTTAAATCTGGAAAATGAAAGCCGCTATGATAATTGCACTTTTTAACCCAGGTTGTGAACTCATTCATACAGCTGATGGATGACGTGACTCAAAAAAGATGCCAAAATCTGTAAAATGATAATTAAGCTGCAGATTAGGGATAATGTTAACATCCCATATGATGCATTTCAAAACCTGCTTCTTCCAAAGAAGAGCTAAATGCTGTTTTGAGTTATAAAATCGGTAGCCCGACAGCAGTATGGCCTAGTGACATCGGGAAACATAAATGCTTGTTTCCCAGCAATACGGAAGAAGCGCGCTCTAAAATAAGGCTGAAGCACCCTGGAGCACACGGAGGAGGAGGAGACAGCCTTCTGCTCTGAGCATAACCTGATTCCAGGTTGTGCATGAAGCAAAGCAGTTCGTTCTCTTCTGGTATTCAAAATGGCCTCTTGCCTGACTGCATTTTTAATGTCAAGTGGCTGGGGAAAGTTCTGTGTTATTGTGCAAAGAAAGTATTAAATCTAAGAGCTCTGATTTGTGTTATTAAGTCAGAGGATTCAAAATTACATCCCATGATGATCTGCTCAATGGTTCCTGGTAGCTGGCGAAAAGCTTGCTGGATAGTCATGCAGTAATAACTCATATTTCTTATTTTTAGTTATTAAATCCCGTTGCTTCCCCAACCTTAATTTTCCATGTAAGCAATAGCTATAGTTGCCAGAGGGATTTTATGTAATTGCAGATGGTAGGAGACATAGTTGGTAATTGCAGAAATGCAGAGGGAGATGTCCAGGAGAAGATCTTCTATTAAGATGTGGCCGTTGCTATGGAATACTTCACTAACTGCTGTTCTGCATGAGAGCGCGATGATACATCATTTCAAATGAGAGGTTATTTTTAAAGCGGACCCATTTCTTTGCCTGCAAAAGCAAAATCAGATCACCTCTCTGAGGAATATTAATTAAAAAAAGCTCCTGTGCTGGACAACAGACATCGTATAGAATATAGTTCATGCAGGAGTCAAGAGAATTAGAGTCCACCGTGATACCAGGCAGCAATGAAATCAGGGGCTTTCATATCCATCTTGTGAGACAAACCCTACTCTATAAATTAAACAAAACTTCTCTTGCAGCTATGAAGATCACCCACTGTCATAGCAAACAAAACCTTACTAGAGGATAATGTCCTCAGTTTAAACTGAAGTTCAGAAACTCATTCATATCGGAGAGATCGTCGTTTCTCCTCTTTATTTTGAAGTATGTTCTCTGTGCAGAGGTGGGGGGGGGCGGTCCAGAAGGAAGAAATAATGGTGCTGGATGCTTATTTGTGCTGGACACAGAAATACGAGTTGTGCCTGCGTGTTCATGTCAAAAGTGGTGCCGGGTGACGTGGTCACCCTGGGCTTTGCTGAAGGACCCGAAGAGCTCGGTAGCGCTGGGAATGCAGCAGTTGCGTTGCTTCGTGAGGGCGGTTTCAGTCTCCATCCCTCTCTGGGAAACGTTGTAAGGATAGGCTGAGAAAACAGTCACGAATTGTAAATTTAGTAATGCTGGCTTAACAAGATTTGCCAAGTCACTACTGTCGCTCTGTAACAGTCTATCTTTAGCTCTCTGTGGAGCAGAATTCTGAAGAAAAGCTGCATATGAGGACAATGGAAAAAACTGGATTGAGTAATAGACATGAATGACAAGTTCTGGTGCACGCTTTGCTCGTCTTAAAAATCTACATGTTGAGAAGTGTCTGGGCGATGACTGGGGCACATGAAGTTTTTCCCGTGGCATGGACAGATTAAAAAAACTTTAAAATAAGGCGCAAACAGAGCAACATCTCCCTGTACGGGACTCACCTGTATTGCACCCCCAGACTCCTGGCAGCTGAAGTCTCCTGCAGGGCTGACTACCTGTGCGGTGGGCCAAACCTCGTCAGCTCCTCCTGCTAATTCCAGATAAACTGCGTGGGCTGACAGCGAACAGATGCTGAGGGTATGAACCATACCCAATTATTTCTCACTAAAGTTTTGGGTTCTTGACAGCTCCTCGGAAGTTGTGCTTTTAAAGGGTTTACACATGTTAATGAGAAGCCCAAGGATTATTGCTGGGTTTTGCATGTCTTTTTCCTAGCGGGCTTTGCAATGTGGTTGTGCGAACGCCTGCTGCTTTTGATGGGGTAACTGGCGTGCAACTAACTGTATGTCACCAGGGGAACAGGTCCATCCTCTGTGCTTTGACAGTCTGACCCGGCTGCATAATCTCTGGAAGAAGAAGGAGCCACATGGATTTACCCACTGCAGAGGGAGGAAAAAGTCGCTATGCTGAACCCAAGTGAAAGTCTAGAGATGCCAGACAGACTTTTTTTTTCTGTCATCTTCAGATTATGTCACTAGACTCAATGAGAATAAGAAGGTGCCTGTGCATAAAAATACTTTAAACAAACCAAGAAGATTCCTTGTTGCTGTATTTACATAAAGCCCTACAACTCATTTTGGGATATGTTATTCCCTTCTACTTGCTTCTTCCTAATTCATCTGATGACATTTTTGTCCATAAAAAAAATGGCTTGTAGAATGCATTGAGGTGAATAGCGAGGAGAAATACACCAGGATATTTGTTTGGAAGTGCTTAGAGGGTCATTCTGAAGCTTGTGGATCAACCAGGCTAGGAGAATTAGTCTCCAGTGTCGCTTGACCCGTCCCACAAATTGAACTATGGAAAATAAAGCATTCTCTGGGTGATAGTTGCGGTGAATACTTTCCAAACAATGCATACAATAGAAACACGGTCACATAAACTGTTTATTGGATAATAAATGAATACAAAATATGGATATGAAACAAAATGAAAAACTAAATCTTTCTATGTACTATTTTGAGAAGAAAATAGTTAATGTTTGGTGACTTCTTGAGTGTGCTGATTATTGTGAACAACCCCCACAGCTTGGGAATATGCCTCTTAAATTAATTTTTGATTTCCCTATATGCTGCACACTGAATTCTCAGAGGTTTCTGTCTCATTAATATCATAACATTTTTCTAAGGTCTGGCTAGTTTTGAGGAAATAGGAGATGTGTAGTTTTATGCTAAATTGCCCTTATCACACATGGAAGCATTTACTGGTGCACAGCATTTCTCCTGAATGCACCTCATATTCTTAAACTGCTCTTTAGATTGTTTTTCCACTGAAGTTGCCTTTTAGGTACTAAAATAGAGAAGAGGAAACAAAATCCTAATTTTCTTTCAATATATGGTTTTATAAAAACACAGGCATGCAGGAATCCCAACAGCAGTAAATGTCAACTCTCTGCACCAATCCCGTTACCCCCGTTATCATGCGTATGCATCGTGTTCTGCATATTCATGTACAATTAGTGAAGTCCACTGTCACACAATTACTTGAAATATATCTGTGGAAGCTGGATTTGGCAAACAAAGCAATATCTGGCCACTCAAACTACTATCTCAAGCCTTCTTCACAAAATATATTCCTTTTTTTTTTTTTTTTCTTTTTTTTTTTCCCCCACTAAGAGGACATTTGTTTCTTCTCCTTAGACCCATTTGCATTTCGGAATAGTTCCAGGCTGGTGTGGCCAACGTTCTCAAATGTGATTAGTGATTTTGCAAATCAGATCTATTAGACTTGTATCTATTAAACAGAGCTATAAAGATCATTAATCACTTTAGAAAGTCTCGCCTAGTATTTTTGTTAATGGGATGTATCGCCAGCTCTTTCTTAAGCCACTTGCCACTGAAAGGGGAGCATCCTTAAGCACCTTTACCATCTGTACGTGAAGACATGATGCCATTAAGGAGCTCAGCCAGCAGGTGGAGTTTAAATTGCATTTAAACAGCAGAGCTTTAGACTCTGATTAAGGCTTAGCTGGAATTGTGCTGCTGGAAATGCTTCGTACTGACAGTTCTGGAAGAGCGTTGGGTGGTTAAAGCTTCCATCGTCTGTCAGACCATTTATCTGTAGGTCTCATTGCTAGTGCAAAGATGGCACATACAGTTTATTAACTCCCTCATGTTGACTTTGAGTGAAGAGTGCGAAATAATTGTCACTGTGTAATTTAACACAGACACACACACAGACACACACACACACACACACACAAAGTCAGCTGTCAATTTTATATATACGTGGACAGACATGAAGGGAAAAGGAACACTCAGATGAACTGAATTCCTAATTTAAGCTTTTTTATTTATTGCCTTGCTGGCAAAAAATAGGACTACGGTAGGATTAGGGTAGGCAGCGCTTCCCTGGATTAAGCACTGAAAGAGATGAGAAGGTCAAGAAATATCTGACAAAAATCATAATGCTGGATTGGTAGCAATGGGAGGTAGATGAGCGAAGGGTTTATTGCATCTGTCACTGAGCTTTATTATGAATCTAGTGCTGAACAACAGCCAAAGCAAGAGAAACCAGAGCTGGCCAACCCTTCGGAGCAGGGTATGGCTATGGCTGGCATCTGCCCGGGAATGAAGCCAGGCTCCAAGGCTTATACCTCCATCTTAGAGATGAGCTGTGTGGTCTGACACCGCTTTATCTTAGGCTCTCAGTTCTGGCTTAAGGTTAAAGGCAAGACCTGATTTATGAATGCTGCTATGATAAGCTGTTCTGTTCTGGAGGCAGTTCCTGCTGTTATCCAGAAACCAGCGTGAGACGTGTGTAACACTGCGAAGAAAAACAGTGATGGGATTTGCTTTGGCTAATAGAGATATAAGTAGTACTGGCGTCTAGGGAAGTCCTTATGTCACAGTTTGCAAGGGAAAAAAAACCATAAAAAATAAAGTTGCGCCGTGCTGTGGTGATTTGCAGGGTGATATTTTTGCACTTTCCTGGCAGGAACGGCTCGCAGAACCTCGCGGAGATGCAGTCTATGAAATCTAGAGTCATATTGGACACAAAAACAGGCAGGAGCATACAAACAAGAAAGGGAAAGCCAACCAGCCGGGCAGATCGGGGCCTGCCAGGTCGCCCTGCCTTCCTCCCAGCTATGCAGGAGGAGATAGGGAACTGGCAGCCATTAAAAGCACAGGATGACACAACCCGATTGCGGCGGAGACAATGCGAATTACAGGCAGAGCGCTGAGGAAAAAACACACAGCCTGAAATTTCAGTTGTAGAGGCTACAGAAGAACTACTGCTTTCATCTAAACTGGGTCCAGTCCTGAACTGGTGCCACTAAACCTGTGACAGAGGACTCAAAGGAGAGATGCAGAGCACCGCAAAAAGCGGGTTCAAAGCAGACGACACAGGCTGCAGGAAAAAGGCTGGAAAATGCCCAGGCATTTGGAGGCATGGAAATGTCTTTCAGGTCCTTGCACCTGAAGACGCACTCGTGTACTCAGTCAGGCACCTGCTCAGCAGAATGCCTCAGAAGAGAGAAGGAAATATGGGGAGCTATAAAACGAGCGTCTCGGCACCCAGCGGGGACACGGCAGCGAGGGAGCAGATGCACAAACTGCTTTAGACCCAAGTGACATTAAACAAAGCCCGAGCAAGAATTCGCTAGCAAATACCTCTAGTTCAGTGAATGCATTTCACCTGGCAAAAAGGAGAATTTTCTCCATTCTAAGAGCCAAAAAAAGGAAAGTTGGCAACTGGTGCTGGAGAAGGAGAGCCGCCGTGGCCACCGTGTCGTAAATAACCCCGGGCAGCATTTTGGGAGGCAGGCCATCCCTGCCTGGGTGGTCTCAGGCAGCGAGCCCCGGTTTTTTCCTGCCGCTTCGCTGGCTGCAAAAATTAACAGTATTTTGCTTGCCACCTTAGAAAACCTCAGTAATATAAAGGCTGGAACGACGTGCTTTCTGCCCTCGCAGAAGAGTGGCTTTGCTGATCCAGGGATCTGTTCCAGTCCCAGGTCTAGTGTTTCAGTTTCACATCATCGCTCTCTCCCGGCTCGCCAGGAGGCAATGCTGAATCAGCAGCTTGCTCCATGAAGACTTCTTAAAGAAAGCTACAAAAAAGCAAAGAAAATATATGGCGTTCCGCTCTTGAAACGATACGCTATAAACTGCCTTTCCAGTCTCCCGGTGCAATGCTTCATGCCTGATGTCAGCATACTTGTGTACTTTGGTGCTTACAGTCCCAACATTATTATACCTGCCACTATTGAAAGGAGTTGCAGACATAAAGGAAGAAAAATGTGCAAAGGATGAAGGCTGCGACTACTGGCAAGCTATAAACCTCCCTAAACTATAAGTGGGAAATTCTGCCAAGACCAGGCTATTTCTTTTTTTAATTAAAGAAACTTTTCTCATATGATTTTTTTTTTCCTTCAGCTTCCAAACAAAAGCTAGCTGCCAAGGTATGGGGTATGAGGTCAATGGGATGCACCTGAAATCAGACGGGATCCCACCAGTAATGCGATGCTTGGATTGCCGCATGTTAACTGCGGCGTTTCCAGCACACTGATTTTTATTTCACACATCAAAAGAAATGAACAGGCATTAAAAAAGGAGAAGAGGGAAGGAATTCAAAGTGAAGGATGGTGATTTGCTATATAAGATAAAAGGAGGGATGGTGAGGTAACACATGATTTTACCTTTTGAGTTGCATCTGAACCTCCATCAATCAGTTCTGCCGTGAACTGCGGTTTTACTCGGGTTGGCTGTATTTTCTGTGCGATCTTATCCATTCCTGCCAGCACACCAGCCACTGGGAGAGAATTTACTATTGGAGTATTGCAAAACTGGTTCTATTGTAATGTTTTTCAGTGAGGGCGAGACCAAGTTTGGGGATTTTACACTAGCCAGGGGTGAGGAGTGTTTGGACGGTCACATCGAGACTGTCACAGAGAGTTCTAGAAGAGGCCAGTGGTGTTTTCATATGCGCGCCGAAAAAACGGCAAATTGCAGTGAGGCTGGGGAGAGCAAGCCTTCACTTCATTAGTCAGTAAATTACAACAGATGGTTTTAAAATTACTTCATCCGCAGTGAGCTTTTGTTTGCTGCAGAGATCCATGCCATCACCTCCATCCGAAGACAAAGCAGACAGTGGGTGTTTTATTATTATTACAGCTTTGCCCACTTCTACCAGTCAGAGGGAACGAGGAGGGAGGAATGCAAGATGGTGAACTGGCCGTGGGAGAGGATTACAGAAGATGATCACCTTTGGTTTCTAGGAGACTTGTGGGTTTTCTGTTAAAGGGCCCCTGTTTCTGTGCAGGAGCTCCTGCTCCTGTATCGTGTAGCTTTAAGCGTGCGGGAGAGCTATAGTAGCTTGTCACCAAGGGCTATTGCTTTTTTTAGGTTATTCTCTGCAACGTGTGGTTGTGAAATGTTCACCTCCTGCTGCAAGGAGCAGTGGTGCTGGCTGTCGCTGCTGCGTGCGGTCCCCTTGCAGATGGCTGTGCCGTAGCTGCTGCGGTACAAACGCAGCTCTGCTGTGCCACGCTCCTTCCTTTAAATCCGGGAAATAACACAAGGGCCGCGAGGAGCAGTTGTTCAAGAGGCCAGGGGAACCCCCCAGTTCTGCTGTTTGACTGGGTTAACCGCTGAAGTTAAACTGAGGAGCTTGTGATCAGTTTGCAATGGGTAAGAATTACCACTGACTGTTTAGAAGAGGGGATTATAGCGTGAGAAGCGAACGGATATAACGTTGCTGCTGGAATGAGCAGATTTAAGCTACTGAGGCTGCAAGAGGATTTATCGGAAGAGAGTTTGCTGATTTTATCGAATAAAGACCTCTGTCAGATATACATCTTGAAGAGTTGTATTTTCTCATTAGGGAGTACCTGCAGTTTATTGCATGAAGTATTTCTTATTTTGCTGTATATTGTTATTTGTCAGGGCTCTGGATTGTGTAAAATATGCCCCACATATGTATATGAGGTGTATATGTGTATATGAATATGTGCCACATTCTCCTTGGCTCCTGGGCTCCCGTTATCCAGACAGCATTAGCTGGGCTCTATCCATTCCTCCAAAAGGCAAACAGAAGACACGGTACTGTATTAAAATACTTAAATGTACAACCCCAATGACTGTATTTTGGTTATCAGACAAGCTAACAGCTATGAAAGCAGGGTTAATGTCATTCAACAAAATTTGAGGGTTAAAAATAATATAGAAACGTGGAGGGAATGTAGCAGAATATGAAGACAACATCTGCACAGGGCGGTGATGTGGTGTGCTCGTGTCTAGGACTTAGTCTGTACTTTCAAGAAGAAATAAATCCTGGATGTAGCTGCAGAGCTGCCAGGGAAATGGGGATGAAGAGATGCTGGGATGGTTTCCGCAGGGTCTGGCAATAAATAGTAAAGAGGGTTGGAGAAATTATGAATAAGTCCAATGTTTTACTGCAAGTGGGCAGCAGTGGCATGACAGAAGGCCGTGTCCACGCACAGCCAGCGTGACGGGAGGTCTGGGATTTGCTCAAGAGCTGAAAACAGTTGAGTCCCACTCAGCCCTTTTTTTCTGCATGAGCACCAAATCCGGAGAGGCTTCGCTGCGGGGGGGTTCGAGTTTCATCCATTTCATAGTCTGGTCGATGCCCATATATGAAAATTATTAGGAATATGAGCTGACGCTGTCCACATCCAGCTGGTGAGTAACGGAGGTGAGATTTTTATTTCTGGGAAGTATCAGCCTTTCCTCATGAGCCAGCTCAATTCCAGCCCGTGCACCTAAGGTTTTCCTCAGAGGTTCAGGTACGAGGTGGAGCTGGTGCCTTTGGCATCCCAGAGACGCTCTTGATGCTTTCAGGCAGCTGCTGGCAGGACAGTGCATGTGCGGCAAAGATTTTCATAGAGGTATCAGGAAAACACAGGGAGAAACCGATTTGTTAAAGCAGCATATTTAATCCAAGTTTTGTCTTCGTAAACCTCTCAGCAGCGCTGTCGTTCAGAGCGATAATCTAAAGCCAGTCTTTCTCTGATGCCAGGAGGGAAACCAAACTGAATTTGCCTAATGAGAGAGTCATCTCCTTTGCGAATCTGTGAAGACATGTTGCAGTCGCACCCTCCAGGAAGCAATGCTTCCAAGACACAGCCTTTTTTCTTTTTTTTTTTTCCCACTGTGGGTTGACAGCTTTGCCACACATTATTGTGTTTTTCCAATTTGGACTCAGAAAGACCAAAGTAAACCAAAATAAATCTGGAGAACAAGGACATCGTTTTTCCTTTCCTTTTTTTTTTTTTTTTTTTTTTTTTTTTTTTTTTTTGGCTCATTCCTTCCTAGAGGCATTTATCATGTTCTATAGAAAAAGCAAGTTGAAGCAGAGAGCTAACATTGCTTCAGCTTCAAACAATTAAAGGCCTTTTTGTGGCAAGCATGTGCCGCCGTGCGCAGCGCTCATATGCAGCGGTGAGCTGCCTCTGAATGGCATCTCAGCATTAGCAGAAGAGTTATTTTATGATACTTTTCTTCAGATCAAATTTGAACCCCCCAAAGAGATTATTAAAAAACTTAAACCCAAACCATGCCCAGGTTTACAGTAAATAATGGAAACAACTGAAAAGCAAAGCAGAACAACACGAAGGTTTCCTCTACATGTCTGTAAATTAACTCTCCCAAATCCCAACAACTGACCAGATGTGCTGCCCGAAAGGTGGATCTCTGCAGTTTGACTCCAAATTTTGCACACATCATGGTCTAAAGCTGTTGTGCAAATGGCAATAAAACCAGCTTTGTTTGGTGTGGTCACATTTTCAGGCTGACGGAAAAGAGGGTAAACAGTGAAGAGTACAGGACAAGTTTTAAACTGTCTTTGATTAATCTAAACTGAATAAATAGGAGCAAGCAACTACGCTAATTGGAAATATTTGGCACCGCGTTGTCTATTGGGGTAAACGGGCACGGCTTCACCGAAACCATGCTGCTGCCCCCTTTAGCGTGGGGTTTTACCCCGGTGGCACTTTGAAGGTGGCAAGCCAGCCAGTTAAGGAGATGTTCTGTCCTTCAGATGGTGCGGATGGCACCTCCTGTACCCAGCACTGGTGA
>VZSF01006645.1:123877-166728 GCA_013398295.1 Chionis minor | reverse complement strand
AACTATTATATTTTTTCCTTCTTAAAAATATGACAATTTTTATAGCCTTTTCGGAATATACCACCTACCTCACATTTGCTTTTTCCTGAGGAACATTTTAATGAGATCTCAAACGAAAATTCAATCCGAAATTTTAGCTTATCCATTACACTTTTAATTGTGGATATTGTAAATATGCACCCATAAGATTTTACCTGCCTGGAAATGAATGCAGCATTCTGGAATGCAGACGTGTTAACAGAAAAAGGGACATAACTAATAATTTTATATATCAGTATTATAATTGTCACAACAGTGTTGGAAAGAGCCTCTTAAGTAGATTTGCATAAAAATGTAGATTTTTAATGAAAATAAATACAGCATATTAACTGTTATCCAGAACTTTAATCTTAAGAAATATACACTTGTGGGAAAACTAGGAAGATATTGTTGCTTATTTTGAAGATTCTAAACCTTATTCTGTGCTGTTATTGTGAATTAATACTGATAATGCTGCAGTGAAGTCAATATATAATAAGAAAGGATTTTCCCAGATTTTAATAATAACAACAACAACAGCAATAAAGAATAAAGTGATGTTAGATGATTCCAGAAACAAAATTAATTTTAGGAAATCTTTCCAGGGATGTTTTAAAAGTACCTTTACATATATATTTCATTATTTATATGTTGATTTCCTGTTTACATAGTATTTTTCTTTATTTAGATCTTTTTCATGAATGAGGTCACAGGATCTTCTCTGCTCTTACTCAGAACAATAGTATAATAACATTTTGCAGAAGCTTCTAAAATACTGTGCAAAAATAAATAAGTAGATAAATCTCCCAGCAAGTCCTAAAAGGCATTTTTTTAAAGGGTCAGGACCTAAAAAATATTAAAACTACTGATTATGTTTTGGGTTTTGTGAGAATACTTTCCCTTGCTCTTTTGTTGTCCTTGTAGGTTCCATTGCTGAGAGCTGGCTCTTTTGGTAAGAAAGGGTGGTAAAAACTAAGAAAATAACACAGTTCAGTAACTGGGAAATGCTTGCTAATGACATTAGAATGTTTCTAAAGCTGCTGACTTTGATCATCACAGAGAGCTTTTTTTGTTTTATCCACAGAAAGGGAATATATTTCAGAAGCATTTTAATAAATTAGACACAGAAGTCCATGGTCCCAATTTCTTCTGGATGTGCATTGGTAAGATTAAACACAATGAATGCTAGTTGCAACATGGAAATTGTGATGAAGTATAAGGAAAAATCTTTCATTGTGAGCATGGTCAAATACTTAACAGATTGTCCAAAGATACTGTGGAATTTGCAACTTCCATCCCCAGCTATTCTCAAAACTTCACTGGACTAGACCCTGTTTTGAGCAGGGGATTGGACCAGCTGACCTCCAGGGATCACAAATTAGTCTATGTCTAACAATTTGTGACCAACATTTTATTTAACTGATTGCTTAAATTTATGCGCATTTCAGATATGTAGATCATAGTTTGGTGTATACCATAATGAAGAGACTACAGCAGAGCTGGAATAATCCTGCTGATATTTTGAAAGTTATATATGTTTAATATTGCAATCAATCATATTTGCTATCTCAACAATGTGTGTGTTGTCAAAAAACCATAGTCCTAACCTGGATTCAATGAATTACTTTTTTCTAATTTAGTTAGCTCTAAATAAGTCTTTAATTTTATAATTTCTGGCTATAAACTTTTCATATTTGGCAATACTACATTTTTTATAGTTACCTTTTGCTTGTTTAGGATCTTTGAGGAATACTTCCTTCTTACAAGAAACAGCTCAGAAGCTGAAGCAGAAGCCTAGAATACTGCATTAAATTTCCTAAGGCAGATTCTGAAAAAGATAATGAGGAAAGAGGAACAGTAGCATATTGCAACTTTTCTCCTACTGATAATAAAAATACCTGGTAAAAGAGCAGGAAGCATGGAAAAATAAGCCCCTTAGAAATACAAAGTAAGCCAGACACATTCACGCACATATCTTCAGTGAACAGGGAGCTATCTGCCTGGCAGGAACAGATGTACCTTTCTCAAATCAGAGAGAGGAGCAATGAGGGCTGTACAAGTATCTTCACTGTAGATTAACAGCAGGGGCTGAATCAACAAATCCTAACATGTGAGCACCTACACTGAAGGGTGAATTTTCATTACACTGATTTTTATCTTCTCTGTAGAACAGGCATGAGGAAAACTATGCAGTGGAAAGAAAGGTCATCTTCCTCTTCTAATTCTTGAAACAGTAATGTTGTGATAGATGAGAAATCTTCCAAAGTGAAAGGTGAAGTCAGCAACAGAGGAGTCTAGTGGGATACTTAAAATTCACTTTTCACTATTCATCTGTTCTAGTTCTTTGATCTATGGCTGGCCAGGGCAGATTATCTTGCTGAAGGCTTTTGCCAGTGCCATTTATTGATCACAACAGCCAGGGAAATGTGATCCATGTTCTCTGTTGACCGGCAAGGAGAAACACTAACTCCATATTCCCCTTTCTTTTCTCTCTTCTTTTAGCTCTAGTGAGCACTCTTTTCCTCCCTTTTCACCCCATTCTTATTGTGAAGAACCAGCATAAGTGGAGCCAGAAGCATTTCTGAAACCAATTATAAAACCCCAACACAATTCATACAACAATGAAAGGCGAGGCTGTTACTTTATGCTGAGTATTAGATTTTATTTCATATCTAGAGAAGAGTTAGCCTAAATACATGGACCTCTTGGGACCACAGACAATTACACTGACCAAAGCAAATGAGGTCCAGGTCAGACCAGTGAAGAGATACATCAAGTATTCTTTCAGCTTCAATAAATATTAGCACTTCATAACAACACCGATTGTGGGTTTTTATTTCTGTAGGCTATGGTGTTAAAATAAGGAGGCAAAGAGAGAAAGATTAATCTGTTGTGAACATATATAAAGTCTCTGACCTGAAATTAAACTTGATGCTCATTACTAAACTTACAACAGCAGGACAAAGAATTTCAAAGGTTGAGCTGAAAAGTGGTGGCAGTGAGGTCATTGAAATTTTCCACTGCTACTAGATATTTCAAAGAGTGGTTTAATTCACTGTTACAGAAACTATGGAATGGGTTAAAACTTCATCTATAAATGTTCTTACATGTTTTTATATCAAGACACACCTTTGAAAGTCACACAAAGTGAAAAAAGCAAAATTAGGAGGCTGGAAGTTCAACCTGTAGTACCTTAGAAGCCAGATTAAAGAGTTCCTGGAGGTTTTATAAATCTGTTAGCAATATCTTACAGTACCATTAACTTTCAAAAAAAGATATAAAAGATGTACTGTGTCTCTGGAGATTGGTAATGGGATGTGTCGCATTCACCTCTAGCTTGTCAGCTCAAATCCAACCCACACTGAAAGGAGGTCTTTCTGATGCTAATGTCGAAGTTGGTGGGTCAACTACAGTTCTTTTTTAACTCAGGCAACTTTAGTGGTTGTTACCTAGGCCTCGTGCCATGAGCATTTTTTCCATGGAATTATGTGATTCTCTTGAAACAGTGATTACATTTCTTGACATTGTACCTCTCCAGAGAATGAGACTGCTACTACCATTCATCATGACACTTCCAAAACAGAGTCTTATTTCATTTAGAAGTAAAAGATTTTGCTAAAAAACAAACAAACATCCCAGTTATTTAGCAAATACCTGTTCATTTTTTCTGAAAAGACTAAAGTTTGTTCAGACTTTCTATAGACCTCTGTTGGTTCAGTGTCACTTAACTTATAAGCCCCTTTTCTGTACTTTTTTGAGGAACATCCAATTTAAAATTTCCTCACTCTTGATCACTATGTTCCACACGGCCAACTCACTCTAACTGTTTATAACCTTCTGCTGTTATCTCATGTTGCCCTGTAATTAACCCATGAGTGTTTGTTTGGAGGCTGTTGTGACCACTGTGTTACTGTGCTGCTTGCTTTCACCAGCATCACCGTATTAGCCAAGATCAATGTATTAATACAGAAAAAATCCAGCAATCCAATATAGCAATGAATTACTGTCTCATTGACCATCTCGCTCATAGTGTTCAAAAAAGTATTACACATTTGTATCACTAGATAATTGCATAACATTTCCCCCTTATTTCCTGCAATGTTTGCTTTAGGATAATTCCCAGTGAGTGAGAAACGTCTTCCTTACAAAATGCAACACCAGGCAGCCATCCTTGCTAATAATAACAAAGAATGCTTCAGTAACACTTCTCACTTCAGAAGTGATTACATCTTAAATCCTAGTGGAAAAATGGAGGACAGATAAACTCAGTTGCCACCCTCTGCTGTTAGCGATCAACGGACTTTGTGTTGAAGGGCTATGATCCACAAAGCATTACTGTGCTAATCACTCACATAAGTGTAATAGAAAACAGTAAAAAATAAACATAAAAGCTGTTTTTGAGCTTATAATGATAAGCACTCAAGAATTAAATAACATCAAGATTAAAAATATCTGCCCCTGATTTGCATCCAAACTCTTCTTTGTGCAAATGCATTATCATACTGTCTTTAATTACACGGTGATATGCTGCTTCTTCTGCAAGACTTTCATTAAGTGGAAATCTGATAAACTGAGGAATCTTCTTGTTTAGCAAACTTTCTTTAAGCAGAAAATCTCCCCAAACACAAGCACACAAATTTTAAAAGTGTTCTATCATAAGAGTAGTTTAATTCTACAAGGATCCAAGTCTATGGAGGTTTCACGGGAAAGAAACAAAACCAAAGCAATTAAAAATCAATATAATTACAGTTATTTTGATACTAGTCCAGAAGAAGGAGTGGTTTCAGTGTGTCTCTGAATGAAAATTTATTTACAGGTGAGCCTGGTAAATGTACTGTCTAGTTTCTGAAAAGTTTATTATTCTTGTAGAAAGATACTTCTTCATAATTTTTCCCAATAATTAAATATGTAAACAATTAACATATTGGTTCCATAACAATGTAAACAATTTAATTCCTGTTTGCTCTTCTCGCCCTCTTGAATAGAATGCCTGTTTCACATTTAAACTGATATTTTCTGCACTAAAAACCTGAAAGCCCGAATCAGGAGTCTCCCATTCACTTCACAGCACCTTTTGAAAGTTTTTGAAGAGGTCTGTGTTCAGCAAGGGACATTTTCTCCCACACTACAAACGAGAAAAGTTCAGTTGGCATTATTAAAGGATATGGTAGGAAACATAATCAGATTATTTGTAGTCTTTTGCTATGAGTTCCCAATGGGGTACGGTCAGTTTGAGTGAGAAATTGTCTAGTTGTCCTATATCTAAACTCATAATACTGTATTTTGCAGTTATTTGGTAGCCCATTTGGCTTTTTTGAAATAACTGCCTTCCTTTAGGACCCACTGCAGTGAAATAACAGAAGAAAAAATATTCATTTGCTTAGTGTCATGGGTTCAGCTGGCATAGAGTTGGCTTTCTTACAAGCAGCTGGTATAGTGTTAGGCTTTGGATTTGACATGGAAATAGAATTGGTAAAACACTGTTTTCAATTGCTGCAAAGCAGTCAAGGCCTTTTCTATTCCTCATACTGCCCCACCAGAGAGTAGGCTGGGAGTGTACAAAAAGTTGGGAGGATATACATCCAGGACAGCTGACCCCAGCCGACCACAGGGATAATCCATGCTGTGTGATGTCTTGTTGAGCAATAAAAAGCTAGGGTAAGAAGAAGAAAGGGGAGAACATTTAGAGTTATGCCATTTTGTCTTCACAAGTCACTGTTATGCATGATGGAGCCCTGCTTTCCTGGAAATAGCTGAACACCTACCTGCCAATGGGAAGGAGTGAATGAATTCCTTGATTTGCTTTGCTTGTGTGTGAGGCTTTTGCTTTACTTATTAGACTCTTTTTATCTCAACCCACGAGTTTTCTCACTTTTACTCTTCTGATGCTCTCTCCCATCTTACTGTGGGGGTGTGAGTGAGCTGCTGTGTAGTCCTAGTTGCCAGCTGGGGTTAAAGATGGTCACAAAGGCTCTGTGGATTGCCTCCCATATGTAAGTGCACATGTATGTTCTGAAATTGCATGAGCTTTTAAATGTCTTAATAATAAGTTTCAAAATGCCATAATACATTCTGCTCTTCTAAGTGTTTATTTTGTTTTAAAACTTGTGCAGATACTCCTTTGGCAAAAAAGGCTAAAAATAAAGCTAGATTCTCCTTAGGAGTTACTAAAGCAACAGATAAAGTGGTGGGGTCCACTACTGAAAAGTTCAGGTCTAAACTAACCTGAATTAACTGACAATGTTCAGATCAGGAAAGCTCAATTTTGTCAGCATTATTTGTATGTTTCTGTGAGCAATACCATTTTTTAAAATGCATTTAATGTTTCAGTTGGCAAAATAGAACAGATTCTTGTTATTTAATCAATGGTGTGACTCAATATTGCATTTAAAATGTAATTGCAAAATTAAAATTCTATTTCAACATTTAAAATCATTTTTTGAACTGAAATATCAAAATTTTACAGATTTTTTGTGTCATAAAAGTATTTTATATTATATAAAAGTGTTTATATAAAAGTACTTTATACACAAGCATTTTGTTCCAATTCAGCTTGGGTTTTGAGACAGGAGAATTTGACACAATAAGAAAACACTGTATCTTACAACACTGATGCAAGATTTTCTTGCTTGTTTCTCTATACATAAGTACTGTGTCTGTTTTTTCAGATGTCTCCAAATACGAGATAAATTTTAAGTAATATTAATATGTCAGTCAATACATGCAAAGAAAATTCTTACTCTGCTCTTGTGGTTTCTCATCTTCCACTGACGTGACACCAGTACTCAGCTGTCAACATCAGATACTGTATCAACACCTCTGACACCAGAAAAGCTGACAATTATTCTGACAGTTTCCACATAATTGTTATTCAGGCCACCTCGTTCATCAAGGAAGTTTTTCCCCCTTGCTTGAGAAAACCAAATAAAAGTTGGAGAAAGACAAATCTTCAAATGTTTGACAGCATTTCTTTTTCATTTTGTAACTTTTACCAGAAAAACTTTTACTTATTGTTTGTATTTCATTGTTACTGATATATGGGATTCTTCCATGATGGAACAAGCTGGTAGCATTACAAAAAAGACATTTTTCCATGGATTATCAGAGATTTCAGAGCAAGACATCTCTCGCTTACTTACACTTAAGGAAAAAGAATTACTGCATGTTAGTGAAATTATCCACTGGAAGCTCAGGCAGACAAGAAGCTGTGATTTCTCGGTGCCTTGTCTTTTACTCTTTGTGTGAGTCTGTCAGGAACCAGTAATTGAAAAGAAAGTGAATTAAAAAACTTCCTAAGTTTTGATCCCACAGAGCTATTCTTTTTGGTTTTTTTAGATTTGATTGAGAAATGGGTTGTGATTCATCATCTCTACAAATTTTGTATTGCAAGGCCAGTGGTGCTCACCCAAGGTTGTTAAATTCACCTTGCAAATCCTTTAAAGATGTTATAGATGTGTAACCAAGTCTAAGGACAATTAGAAACCACAAGTGCAATTGCCCATGGAATCTGCATCTGGCAGTCTTCTGAGTACTGATGATGCTATGCCAAGTCTGTGAGAAAAGGAAAAGAGGGATCTTTTTGTTTGCTTGCTTGGTCTGGTTTTTGGTTTTTGTTTGGGTTTTTGGTGTTTGTGTGGTGGGTTTTTTTTTAATCTGGGGTTTGGTTTTTTTAATTGATAAAAAAACTCTTAATATCAAAAGCCAGTAATATTACTGGATTACTTAAAGTTTACAAAGTCTATTAAAGATTTGAGAATGGAAGCCTAGTGCTTAGGTATGCAGCCGGAGTATTTTCCTGTTTTCCAGGCACAAAGCTGTCAAAACCCATTAAATAACTACAACAAAAAGGATGTTAGTGGCCACTGCACTGAAAACATTTGAGAGAGCCCAAAATGCAGAGCTGGACTGTACAGGTGTCATGGATGGATCTGCCTCTTCTCTTTCCAAGGGGTGCAGTCTCTGGGAAGTTTCTTCCACGCTGCATCACCAAAAGTAGAAAGGAATTCTGAATCATTCACAAATGGCATGGAAATGGTGGCTTGCACCATAGTCTGGGAAAATCTTTGATCTAAGTTTATCTGCAGCATATAGAGACAGCGTACAATTTGCTTGCTTGCTTCCTTCTTTGTTTATATTTGGTCAGCCTTCAAACACAATGGACATTTCCACTCACTTTGTGTGGTTGCAGAAAAGTTCAAAAACCTTCCTTTTTCCACTCTTACTCTGTCTACTCAATAAAATACTAATAGCTCCATTCATCTTTATGCAGGCTTTTTTGTTTGACATCTGGAGAAGGCATTGTTGTGTATCTCTGTCTAGATATAAGTAATTGCAATGTTTGTTAAGTCTGCAAAGTTAAGACCTCAAAAGTTAGAACATGATAAATTTACACTTATCTCTTAAAATGGTAATTTTCTGCCTTGTGTATGCATGTTAAAGAAGAGTTTTACACTGATGATGCTTTTTTAATAAGACTCAATCAATTAACAAATTAAATCAATATGTTTTTATTTATGTAGCATAAAGTTATTCATGTTGATTGAAATCCATTCAATACAGAATTACTAATTTATCCCTGAATGGATTAATGGTCCTTTCATCAGAATATAAGATATCTCGGTCTTTCTTAGACATTAAAGAACGTATTTACAGGATGGTACAACACGATCAATTGGTATCAGTTCTACTCAGGGGCCTAGGCAGAAGTGGTACGATACAAGGCACCCACTCACTTTGTACGCCCTTCTTGAAACATCTGGGTCACGACTTTCCAGAACACTTAGCAATTAGATTTTGCTGAGCAAAATCTGTTACCATTATCTCTTGTTGACCACCAGAAAATGTGAAGGATAGAACTTCTACTAAGAAAATACACGTGAAATATTTTAAAAGGCATAATCTGTCTCAAAATGGCCAAGTTTGGGGGGAGTTGATTCATACCAGTTACTAAAGTATCTGTCCAAATGCAAGACAGTGCACAAATGTATAATCATACCAGAGCTCATCAAATGAAAAAAAAATTATTACATTATAAAGGTAAAATAAGATTAACTTTCTTTAATTTTTTTTGTAGCCAAACCATTTAAATTATAAATTTATTGTGGTTTGGGCTGGATTGGCCCAAACAAGCTGAGCGACAGATGTTCCCTCTCTCCTGCAGAGAGAGATAAGAAGAGAGATTAGTTTAGCAAGAACTAAACTACTTTAATGAAATATAAAGAATAAAATANAGCGACAGATGTTCCCTCTCTCCTGCAGAGAGAGATAAGAAGAGAGATTAGTTTAGCAAGAACTAAACTACTTTAATGAAATATAAAGAATAAAATAATAAAAAGAAAATAATAGAATATATACAAAACAGTATCAAGCTCCCAGGATGACAATCACGTCACCAGCAGGCACTGGGGAAGTCCCACACTGGACTCAACGACGGATAAGAACTGGATTCAGGAACACACAGATCGGGATCAAAGGCAGACGAACAGATGAAGTCCTCCTCAGACGCTGGCCACTGAAGAAAGAGGGCTGACCCTTTGATCCCTCAGCTTTTATACTGAGCATGATGCAGATGGGATGGAATACCCTATTGGTCAGTTTTGGGCCACCTGTCCTGTCTCCTCCTCCCCACAGGTGGGACCCCTCTATGCTTTTCCACTCCCAGCCCTCCAATGGGGCAAATACCAAAGTTGGCTGCCCTTGGTCTTTATAGCAATAAATATAAGCAAGGGCCTCTCTGCACGCCGTGCCTTGGCATCAGCTATAAACATGGGTCTTATCACTCTGAGAAAGAGCAGTTTTCTGCACAACATGCTGTTAATTTCAGCAGTTAGAAGAGGCCTAGTTAGAAAGCAGAATTACTGAACAAAATTGGTCCTGTTTTACCTCAAACTAGGACAAAATTAAAACCAAACCCAACTTGGATCTTTCAGTAACAACAGCACATCACTATCCAGGGAGGGAAATAAAACCAAAAGCAGCACAAAAGCAACATTGGAAGATACATGGCTTGGAAAATTACATCTAATCAATTGAATTTTGGCAAAGTAATGAGTAATCAGGATGCTCTAAGGGGGAGCCCTAGTTTTATTTTGTTATTGCTTAGTATGGAAATAATCACTAAAAGAGAATATTTTGCTTTACGTTCCCATACAAAAGAATTTTATGGTTTCCAAATCAACTGATCCAGTGCAATAAAGTGCTGGCGCCGCTGTACTATGTGTAGTTTGAGGAAGGGATAAAGAACTTTTAGTGCGTTCTAAGGATTAATTACAGCTCCCAGCCAAAGTCACTGTTGTGTGGCATTCATTCTTGGTGCACTGTATACCTTAGAAGAAGAAACACAGATAATACATAAAATATTATCCTTCCAACTTAAATCCCACTGTGCACCTACTTAATGTCTGTAAAACATTGCTATACTTCTGGGAATTGTGTATTGCAAAGGATCAACTGATTGTTTCACTTCGGAGGTGGGGGGCAGATATAGCAAACCTCAGAGCTATTTCTAATTTTAACTGATTTAAATTCCCTTAATTTTTGTTTTCTGTAGCATTCCAGCTGACTTGCTGGTGCACAATGGGTCAACAATAATTTTTAGATTCATTAATTATTGACATTTGAATAGTTAAAAATTAGTAAGCCTGTTAACACACAGAGATTTTCCCATCAATTTGGATTTCACATGAACATTTTATTTTGACTCTAGCTTCAGGGTAATTCTTCCATTTCAATTTTTGTTTGTTTGTTTCTACAGCAGCATGGTTTTGCAAAAGGCTTTCTACAGGCTTACTTCTTGAGGAAAGATTACTTCTACATGCAGTGTCAATAAATTAAATTTAATGAAGACTCTAGCAGCGATGATACACTGCCAAGACTTAATACAGGCACTGTGGCTACTGTATGTCAGCTATTTTTCACTCTTTATTTTACACATAAGAAATTTGGAAAACTGTGGACAAGCTCCTTCAGAGGAAAGAACATTGTTATTGAACCAAGGCTGATACAAAATAATCTGAAAGCCTTTACAGTGTAGTGGAATGAAGAACCACAGAAATAATTTCTTCAACAAATTCGCATGTTTCTTTTTAAGGATTTTTTTCCCCCTTTGGGGTTCAGATGGAGAGCAATCCCTCTGGACTTTGTTTGCCTTTAAGCAAATTTCATAACATTTCATCCCATTTCATGAGCTCGGGAAAACAAGGTAAACATCCAGCTTGTGAGGAAAGGAGACGAGAGAAGGTAAAGTGGATCTCTATTTGCTATACAGTTATTACAAGCAGGTGAGATAATTCTAGCACTACATTTTAATGTTCAGATTTAGAATCACTCGGAACATGTTTTTGCTGTACATGCCTGTTCTGTGGAGAATGAAGAAAACAGTGTGGAAGTAAACTTACTGCGACATTCACATGAAATGTGAAATACAAATGGCCATTTCTCTATCACACCTGTTTCCTTATCTTGTCTTTATTCAGGTGTTTTAGGGTGCTCATGTAACAAATTTCTTCCTTCAGTTTTTTATTAATTATTAATCTTTAGGGGAGGTTTATTTCTGTGTATCCCCAAATAATTTACAGTGTGGATAAAAACACGCACAGTCAGGTGTGGCCATGATCTCCCAGTTAGAGCATGTGTGCGTGCGTACATCTGTCTCTCTCCTGAAATTCATAGGAGCTACTTTCTTTGCAGGGAAAGAGAAATACATATAAACAAAAGCTTGGCCTGTGATAGTTGAAACCATGGAGAAGATCTAACATTGAGGAGAAAACACTGTTATCATTGGAAGAATGTGAGGAAGTCATTTGAGATATGATTTGTTCAGTTCAAGAGAAAAATAGAAACAAGAAAACATTGACTTTGCAAGGAGTTCCTAGATCTGTATTTGCCAAGGCCCAAATACAAGGAAAAGAGAACGGGTAAGGAGTCACAGAGTAATAAGTCCTTTGGCATGCGCATGCTTCTGAGATATTTTTGATGTCTATGTATGTGTAGTAAACAGGTCTGCAGCTGATTCTGAGAGATTTTAATCTTACTCTCATCCATTTAATAGCATTATCTGTAGGCAAACCTGATCTTTGTCATAGGCTGTGTCTGCCCTAGCAAAAGAAACAGTGACAGGGAATGTTATTGGCGACTGGAAATGATCTTCCATACAGTTAAATTGTTAGGTTGATCTACGCACACTTTTGGCTTTGGCAGCTAGCACTTTCACAAGCCGTTCCTGGACACTGTTAGGGAATCAGCACAGGCCAGAGACCATTATCAATAAGCAGTTTGTTTGTGGTCACCATCTGTTGCAGGGTTAGAAAGCTTGATATTATGAATGTAGACCACTCTGTGCCACCTCGCCTCTCTGCTGAAGAACAGCCCTGGCCATATTGACCTGGCCAATTTTAATAGAATTAATAAACAAAGTTGTTGAGAAACTGGTCAGAGTCTCAAGATAAAGGACTCAAGACAAGGGTGGCTTGCACTTTTCTGTAACTTTGTGAGGGTCCAAGAAACTGTCTTAATTGTTCATCTTGTAATCTGACTTTCTCTGAAATTATATCTATGAATTTAAATGCAAGGAAAAAACATCAAGAAGATGCATTTCCTTACCTGTTCTCATATCTGGGTTTCAGTGTGTCGTTATCATCGTCTTCTAAGCAGATGTTGCAGATGGAAGTATTTGATGCAGTTAGGATTTATCAGCAATTCAAAATTTATTAGTGATTTGAGGGTGATCAAGAGGTTGAATTTTAGCAGCACTTAATAATTAACTGATTTAAAGATTTACAGAGTGGTTTAACTAAATAACTGAATAGCGACTTGATTGCAGATTCGAAGACGACAAGATTCATGCTAACTTACTATAAGGTATCCCAAACCAATACATATACACATGAGAAAAAGCACAGAAGTCCAATTAATGCATATACACACAAGAAAAACATAAAAATGTGCATGTGTGCGCATGTGCGTGTGCATACACACACAGAGTTTATAACAGCAGAGATCAAAGATCTCAATAGTGCACAACTAACAAGCTGGCAGATACCCCTTCTAACTCCTACGAGTCCATGGACAATGAAAGAACATCCACATCCATAAAGCTAATGTATATTTATCATACACGTGTAAGTGGAGAGGTGGATGAAAGAGAAGCTAGCCTATAGTTAATATTTCCCTTTTCTTGAGTTAAATACTCACAATACATCGGCATTCCTCAGTGGGTGATAACTAACGTTTGAGAGGGATTGTCTCACCGTGGCCTTCTCGTCCTTGAGGTGTTTGCCCGAGTGGTGTCCCAACTCAGGGGAGGTACTGGCCACAGTAGGCTGTGATCCAGAAGGGCTCAAAGGGTCTTTACTAGAATCACTGCTTATAGGATCCGAGATAATTTACTTTTGTCATGTATTTTTCCGCTCCAGCCCAGCTCAGACAATGGAGTAGACCAGTCCAGCACTTTCCATCGGTTACGCAAGCCCAGGACTTGCTAGGACTTGTTCTGGTACCTCCCCTCTGTGGCCACAATCCATATGTTGTCAGGAGTGATTGATTATAGTTATTATCTTTGAACGATAGGAGTCATGGGAACCAGGTACACTAGGGGTTGCCATAGTGTTCTGGTCCATTACTCCCCACCTTGAAACCATAGGAGCCATGGGAACCAGGTACACTAAGGGTGTTCTAGTCCATCGCTCTCCACCTTTTCTTTCTTTCATGTTAGACCATTATGTATCATTCCGGTCATTGTATTATTATGTGGTCCAGGTGGGGAGGAAATTGCGCCAAATATTGGGAGGCCTAAGGGGGAGGTCATTGCACCACCACAGCAGAAGACCTTAAATTGCCAGTGTTAGAAGCTGCATGATTGATTTTATGAAGAACTGCTGGCAGACACCAATCACAGTACACAACTGTATTGCAGCTCATTAATGAGCATATTTTTACTATAGTTACTTAAAACTAACAAAAAAGGTAGTATTGATTCTGCTATGGCACCCAGTCACAGTTCTTAATATGGAATCTATCTTCTGTACTTAAAATTCAAAGAAAGTTTTCATCTAGATTTTAGGATTTTTTTTTTTAATATTTATTTGAAAGTGAAAGATTTGCTTATTTATTATGTGTTTAACAACACAACAGGGTTTATCAACCCTGTCTAATCATAAATGGGAATATCTTATTAGAGTAACAAATGTGACAGAAAGTCTTTGTTATTACAAAGTAAAGGTTTCTTCATAGAAAAAGCTCTACAGGCTTTGAGACAGCAATATTCCAATGGATTACCAGGGCTAACCTACTCCTGAGGCATCCTGCAGTTCATCTTAAGAGCATTCCTGCTTATGTACACACAGAAGTTCATAGACAGAGAAGTCCAGAAAAGATAGCTCTGTCTGANCTGGTCAGAGTCTCAAGATAAAGGACTCAAGACAAGGGTGGCTTGCACTTTTCTGTAACTTTGTGAGGGTCCAAGAAACTGTCTTAATTGTTCATCTTGTAATCTGACTTTCTCTGAAATTATATCTATGAATTTAAATGCAAGGAAAAAACATCAAGAAGATGCATTTCCTTACCTGTTCTCATATCTGGGTTTCAGTGTGTCGTTATCATCGTCTTCTAAGCAGATGTTGCAGATGGAAGTATTTGATGCAGTTAGGATTTATCAGCAATTCAAAATTTATTAGTGATTTGAGGGTGATCAAGAGGTTGAATTTTAGCAGCACTTAATAATTAACTGATTTAAAGATTTACAGAGTGGTTTAACTAAATAACTGAATAGCGACTTGATTGCAGATTCGAAGACGACAAGATTCATGCTAACTTACTATAAGGTATCCCAAACCAATACATATACACATGAGAAAAAGCACAGAAGTCCAATTAATGCATATACACACAAGAAAAACATAAAAATGTGCATGTGTGCGCATGTGCGTGTGCATACACACACAGAGTTTATAACAGCAGAGATCAAAGATCTCAATAGTGCACAACTAACAAGCTGGCAGATACCCCTTCTAACTCCTACGAGTCCATGGACAATGAAAGAACATCCACATCCATAAAGCTAATGTATATTTATCATACACGTGTAAGTGGAGAGGTGGATGAAAGAGAAGCTAGCCTATAGTTAATATTTCCCTTTTCTTGAGTTAAATACTCACAATACATCGGCATTCCTCAGTGGGTGATAACTAACGTTTGAGAGGGATTGTCTCACCGTGGCCTTCTCGTCCTTGAGGTGTTTGCCCGAGTGGTGTCCCAACTCAGGGGAGGTACTGGCCACAGTAGGCTGTGATCCAGAAGGGCTCAAAGGGTCTTTACTAGAATCACTGCTTATAGGATCCGAGATAATTTACTTTTGTCATGTATTTTTCCGCTCCAGCCCAGCTCAGACAATGGAGTAGACCAGTCCAGCACTTTCCATCGGTTACGCAAGCCCAGGACTTGCTAGGACTTGTTCTGGTACCTCCCCTCTGTGGCCACAATCCATATGTTGTCAGGAGTGATTGATTATAGTTATTATCTTTGAACGATAGGAGTCATGGGAACCAGGTACACTAGGGGTTGCCATAGTGTTCTGGTCCATTACTCCCCACCTTGAAACCATAGGAGCCATGGGAACCAGGTACACTAAGGGTGTTCTAGTCCATCGCTCTCCACCTTTTCTTTCTTTCATGTTAGACCATTATGTATCATTCCGGTCATTGTATTATTATGTGGTCCAGGTGGGGAGGAAATTGCGCCAAATATTGGGAGGCCTAAGGGGGAGGTCATTGCACCACCACAGCAGAAGACCTTAAATTGCCAGTGTTAGAAGCTGCATGATTGATTTTATGAAGAACTGCTGGCAGACACCAATCACAGTACACAACTGTATTGCAGCTCATTAATGAGCATATTTTTACTATAGTTACTTAAAACTAACAAAAAAGGTAGTATTGATTCTGCTATGGCACCCAGTCACAGTTCTTAATATGGAATCTATCTTCTGTACTTAAAATTCAAAGAAAGTTTTCATCTAGATTTTAGGATTTTTTTTTTTAATATTTATTTGAAAGTGAAAGATTTGCTTATTTATTATGTGTTTAACAACACAACAGGGTTTATCAACCCTGTCTAATCATAAATGGGAATATCTTATTAGAGTAACAAATGTGACAGAAAGTCTTTGTTATTACAAAGTAAAGGTTTCTTCATAGAAAAATCTCTACAGGCTTTGAGACAGCAATATTCCAATGGATTACCAGGGCTAACCTACTCCTGAGGCATCCTGCAGTTCATCTTAAGAGCATTCCTGCTTATGTACACACAGAAGTTCATAGACAGAGAAGTCCAGAAAAGATAGCTCTGTCTGATTTTGAATAATGAGTTGATTGTGGGTTCTTTTATATGATATTTTTTGTTATAGGACAAAGTGTTAATCTCCATAGTCTTTGTGAAAGATACATAATCTAAAAAACTTTTGAAGTACCAGAGATCCTTCAACTCTTACTACTCTTGCATGTCATTAGGGTCACCATTGTGTCACATTTAGCTATAAGAAAACCACTTAACATACAAAATAGCAAGAAGGACTTCAGCAAGCCTCTTAATTTCTTAAATCTCTGGGCTTTTACTGCAGCTTAACAAAAAGTCTGGAAATTTTAAGAAGACACATATCATGGAAAAGATCATAATTTTCCTTTGAGCAGACATAGAGACTAGGATATAACCGTCTGTTTAGCTAGCACACCTTGCTCACCATCATGGTTTTTAAGCATAGCTGCATATATGAACATAGCTCCCTTGCCTGTTCACATTAATTAATTTTCATTTTTGAGAATTATGAAGAAAGTGTAGTTTTCACAGAAGCCTGAGACAAACAAACAGGTGATTAAGCCATAGATTAGCAAAAATGCTGTTTAGTACATGAGGCACTCCTAGATGTTGCTGCAGTAAGTTTAAGAGACTAGAGTGAACTCAGTGTCTTTGTAATGTGTGTAGTGTAATAATAGTTGATTGGTTGAGGTTCCCAAATGGGACACAGGAAAGATACAAAAGACTCCCTTATCAGTTAGCTGATTCAGATTTTATGTCTAAAAATTAAACTTGGTCTCATTAAACTGCAGTTCAGCTTGGAAAAGTGTCAGTAAAAAGAACGCTATGGGGATTCATGTTCACAGTCTCTCAGTTATTTCACAGGAGATCTGTTCCCTTTTTCCTAATTGCTAGTTCTATTGAACATCCCACTGAGATCTGAAATTCAAGCTCTTTCTATCCACCATCACCAGAAATATAGAAATTTTACTAACGTGCAAGAAAGAGGAGCTGTTTTTTAGCATTGTTTTAGCAATAAAGAAGTGCAGTAATGGGTATCTTGATATCTAAATACGCTTGGAAATTGCTTTTCCTAAAACTCTGTCAATTGCAAAATTATCACATATAAAGAGCCCAGTCTCCAATGTCATTTACAGAGCAGTAAGGCTGTCATTTAGTGATAACATACATAGTCCTTTTAGTAAGCTCAGCAGAACTTCTCCTGGGGATGGCAGTGGAGCTGAGTATAGAGGTGTCTACAGTGCACGGTGAAGCATGTCCTCAAGCTACCACTAACTGAATAAGCTGATAAATCCATACAGTGTATCACAGTACTGTGTAGAAGTCCTGGCCACTTTAGCATAGCCATCCTCCTCCCCTCTGTGTTTGCTCTTTCCTCTTCCCCAACCATGTAAGGCAGTTACCATTGAAACAGCAGCCAGAAGAGCAGCAAACGTACCTTTTATTGACTCTAGTAAAGTGGCACCTTTGCATCTTTGTTATTCTGAAAGTTAGTTGCTCTAGCCAACTCATTATTTTGCCCATGACTTTGTGTACATGTTAATATCTGCAGAGATGGCAGAGATGGCACCAGAGGAGCTTATAGAGAACCAGGTTTGGAGTCCTTCCGCTGTCATCGCTGACACTTTTGGTTGGTTAACCACAAATTGTACATATGCTTAAACACAATATACTTGTGCTAGGATAGAGAGAAAGAGTTCAGAACAATTTATTCCTGCTCCTACGTTATCTTGAGAAATTGATAGGAAACAGCTGTGAAAAAAGTATAATTGTGGGGTTTGGTTCCTCTGTTCTCCTAGCCTGTCTTCCTATTCCCATTTGTATGATAAAAGTTCATATGCTCAGAGGTAAGAAGCGTATTTATCAGGAAAAGAGGAGACTATTCCTTTAAGCTTGATACTATCCTGTTCCTAAGAAAATGTTTATGGCATAAAATACCATAATTTTACCAGTTCCCTACCAAAACTCTTATTCTCCTCTTCCAAGGAAGAAGAAAGAAATGTTTATCTATAATCAAAAGTTTTAGAATTCCCAGACTTCAGAAGTATCCTGATTCTAGATTAGTCTGTAGGAAACTGGTTGTGTGAGGAAGACTTACTACCTGCTTTGCCAAACTGGGAGTTTCTTTGGTGACAGAAAAGATTCTGGCATACCTGCTGATGGTGATTTTGCTCTGAAATTTCTGAAAAGAATCATTAGTCTCACATTTCTCTCATTATCTTTCTGTATATCCCTGTTCCAATCGTGAGTACTGGATAGCCTGTCTTAGCGCTGGCTGGATCTCTTTGAGCCATGACTTACTCTGACATGGTGTCTAGTCTGAGACAAAAACTCCCTCTAGGAATTTTAATAAAATAGTCATTTATTCTTCATTTACATTCTTCTTCTTTATTTGGCCCATAATTTCCATTATGACATCCACTTTCTGCTTGCTGCTTGTGTACTAAAGTAGCTCACACTTCGTGATGTTTTTATATGCAGGAATTTTATAGGAGGAAGAGGAATAAGAAACCAGAGACTGATCCATAATTCCATGTTGTTTGAAAGCCAGTTCTTTAGTGTTTAATAGCAAGCAGATGGTTAACTTCCTTTTTACTATTTTATATTCTTGTGCAAGCTTATGTCCTACTACACATTATAAGGCACTAGCTGGATGTTTACTATCTCTGCAGAACAGAATGACAGAGTGGATATTTGTGTGTGGCATCTTGCTTTATTCTAAGATGATCTAACTCCTTTCTAATTTTATGTCATTTGATTATTTTAATTAGTTTCTCTGCATCTAATTGCCAGTTCTGCTATATTTGACTTCTCTGTGAACACAACTAACTCTTAGGAATCCAGTAGTGAAATTATTCTTAACTTTAATAATGAAAAGTCAAGTAATTGTTAGTGCCTGTTATTAGAATATTTAACATACAATGAAATTCAGAAAAGATACTCTCTATATAGACTTTCTCTCCTGCAGTTTCTTACTAGGTTTTGCAACTTTTTAGGCAGCAAAACTATCTAGCAATTTTTTTTTAAATGGTGATCCTATGTGGGTTTTAATGATTGCAATATCTGCCTTACTGAGGACATCACAAAACTAAACTCTGGCTCTTTTCTTTAGGACCCCACATAAAGGTTTTTGGAAAATTTGAGTGCTGTTTAAAATTATATGTTTTGTTAACTGACCTCATAGCTGACCTAATTTTATGTAGTTATTGTCAGTATTGTTATACAATGCTGGAAAACAGCATGTCAGCTATGGGTAGACATCTTCTCAGTATCCCTTCACCTTCACTTTCTTGTCATGGTTTAGATTTTCTTAATGTTTTGTGCAGGAAATTTGATTATCTTTTTCTTTACTTAAGAATATGTGAACCATTATTTGCAATTTCTGTGATAATTTATGATTCTAATTACTAATGAAGAGGTGTGTTATAAAGAAGAAAAGACTTAGAAGAGTAAATTGGTGTAAGCACAACTGCACATCTCTTAGCCTCATAACCGGTGCTCTTTCAGTGTTCAAAGTTAACATACTGGTAATCATTCTGACTTTACACAATTTTCTTTCGTTATCCTCACGATACCATAGGATCTCTTTCGCCATAATGCAAATTGCTGGTAGTATTACTTTCTGTCTGCTTGCTGTCTGCACCTGGTATCTGTTCTATAGTGTCTGAAATGATCTGTCTTTTTTACTGTCCTAACATCTTGCTATTTTCTGAGTTCGTGAAAATCATATTAAGATCTACTTAGAAGACTGAAGTTACTATAAATGTGATTGCTATCTTACAGCAAGACAGCTGTAAGGCAGTACAGAATTTTCAAATACTCATATCTTTGATAGACCAAAGTATTGCTTTATTTTGTGCCTCTTCTTGACCCTAGCATTTTCTAATCAGACAAAGGTGGAAATTCTTGATGGAGACATGATCTATTGCTGGATTGTTTTCAGGTGTTTAAGCAAATAAATATTGTTTTTTCTGATTGCCATGTTTTTGTCTGGGAAGCATTCATTCTCTTTACTTAGAGCAAAATTAAAATATTGATAGGATTCTGTTCGAACTTTTTGGATTAATTTTTGTTTGACTATAGACCAATGAGGATAATCTAGCCAGAAAATACATTTTATAACATTACATGTTTCTGTATGGAAACAGCGTGATTACTGTATGCGTGCTCAGCACAGATAATGCCAAGGAATGATAATTTGTTGGAGAATGTATTTAAATTGAACATACATTTTGTTATACTGAAGACTGATTAAAACTAATAATGAATTTCTTCCACTCCTTTGCAGGATGTTTAAAGGGATGACCCCCCAGCAACATTAGTCATAATTACATGCATAAATCCTCTCAGTACTGAATTAGCCTTTCATGAAAGTAAAGCAGTCTAGTATAATTTAGTTTAAGAATGTGTCTATGATAGTGATTTGAGACAAATGTTTCCTGAATGTTATCATACAAAAATGAGGGGTCATTTGAAGGTACTGATAAGAAAAGCTGTCAACTTTCATGTTCTAAGCCCACAACATTAAATTTTACTTTATCAGGAAGAATATTTCTACCAAAATTCAAACAATGCTGGATGATGACTATTCTTTAGTTTTGCTTTAAAAAAGTGTTTCTCTTTTTTTCAGAATCTCTGCTATTACGTATTTTTTTAAACCAGCATGTAACAAATAAGTGTTTTTATAATATCTGATTTCTGTAGGGAAATGACAGATCTACTTTAACTGAGAGAGACTTTTCATGAAAAAAGAAAAGAAGGTTGACATTTTAATAACAAGCAATAACAATGTGAATTATAGGGGTGCAAAAAAAAAAAGATACAATTATTTAAATGGTTGATATGCTTACTAAACATCCATTCAACAGTTATTTCTTACTCAGAAAATTGAAGCAAACAATGGTATTTAACAGACCATAACTAGCAAATTTTGAATATTAATGGCAATCATATGTAGATTATTATCTACATAATTTATCAATTCTTGATGCTATGAAGCAGATTCCACAGACTTCTTACATGAAACAGAAAATATTTAGGTAATCAGGGTGGGGTGAAGGGTCTCGGATGTTCTGCATCATCCAGCACAAGCAAAGTTCTCGCTTCAAAAGAAGGCGAGGTTAAGGCTCCCATTATTCTAAATAGAAATAGTTATTCTAAATTCCTTCCCACCCTGTACCACGCATAAAGTATTAAATGTTGCTATTTGAGAGTCTTCTCACTGACTTCATAAAATGGAATTAACAAGGAAGAACCACAGTTCATATGTTTTCCAAGTGAAGGTGTCTACAAATGAAGTCTATCTGCCAGCATGTCATAGGTAGTTTTGAGCAGCCTGTGACTGTGCTTTCAACCAACTCAAGAGCTGCAAAGCCAAGCTTGCATGCTCCAAGATTCTAGCACATCCTGATCACTGCAGAATTCACTAGCAGAGGACCAGTGCCATACTAGCACTGGGTTGTTTGGTAGAAACCGGGTCACAGTCAGCCAAGTTGTAGCATGTGCACCCAGACTTGCCTGCTGTTATTCTCCATTTGTTGTAACAGGAATTGCAGTGCCCATGGCAAGATGAATTTTGCAAGGGGAATATGTATCAAATATATTTTTCTCGGACATGAGCTGTGTTAATAGATATAGTTATAAGGCAGCAATGATTACTGAGGAGTCCCGCACATTTTACAGGATAAACTCTTGGTGCAGAGACAATTTTGACTTACATATTTCTGATGTCTAGTATAATACAAGCCAGCTTGGCTCAGATCCATGGGAAATACCAAATTATTAATGAAACTAAATTTAATAGTAATATTGTTCGGTGTATTTAAGAGTAATAGCCATTTCTTTTGCTGAAGAATATAACTTTTTTTTCTGCTGTGCAAGAGGACAGTAATGTGTTTCTCTGATCATGCAAAAGCCAGAGTAATAGTGTATATATATCCACATGAACACGTGCACTGAAACCTACTTCCAGACTATATAGATTTTATAGAAAAAGTAGCTAACCAACTTGGTTGCACATGCATAAAATGGTAACAAAGACTTTTCTCCAGTGCAGGATGATGAGTTTCAATACCCTGACATTGCAAGGCTACTTCATTTAAAGAAATCCAGATGATTTTCTAGGCCAAAAGGAAGAGGCAGAGTTATATTACTCTGAACTTTCAGGTAATTTTTTTCTCTGCTTGAAAACCCTTTTGAAGAGTGCAACAGTCAAACAGGTATATAATCCAGGTACAAGTGCAGCAGGCTTCATAAGCGTTATGTTTTTAAGGTGTCATGTCAGTTGATTTTTTTAAGACAATCTTCTGGGGCAGAAACACTTCTTTGCAAGAAACTGACCTGAAAGAGAACACCTTCTGTTGTTTCTTTATTCAACTGTAAAATACTAACCATGAAGTCTGCTACTCTAGACAATGTTTCCCTATTTGTGAAAATTTCAAATGAAACTGTGAAGCTTAGTTTTCAAATACTTAAAAGTCCATGGCTGGACGCAAGGTACCATTGTTGTGCATGCAGCTCTTGAATATTAGTGTATGAAAAAGCCAGGCAGATAAATACCCATATTCTGAAATTGTCTTGGATTTATTTTGAAAACACAAAATAGATTACTTTTTATCAAATACATAGGTCTATACATATGTATATTTGTATGTCTGCATTTACAGATATAGATATGCTTATGTAATTTCAGCCTGAATATATCAAAATACAGCACAGTAATCTGTGTTTAGCCAGACCGTTTTCTTCCTCTTTTCTTTCTCACCCTTTTACCTTCTTATTCTTAATTAATCATTCTCCTATCCAGACCACCAGCCAAATTGCTTTTTCTGGAAGTGAGTGGTTATTTAGATGCTGTAACTTAAGGCACCTAACTGTTGGAGAAGCCACCACCTTCAGTTTAGTTTTCTTCATTGAATTGCTCTGCAGAGCAGCCTTTGGTTGCTTTTTTTTCCCCTTCTGTTTGTAGAGGAAATATAGTAAGTAGACTAAACTTTTGGATTGCAAAACTAAACATCTTACTGGATTTTCATCCTGTTCTGCTTCCTTGTTGTTAAATAAATAAAATAAAATTGAGAGCTTGATTCTGGTATTCATGTTTCTGATCAAGAAGCACTGGGCTTTCTTTCTACCTACCAACCTGCAAATTCCAACTGTGCATCTATGTGGTACTTACCTTGGGACTGTAGCAACTCACAGCCAAATGACTGTCCCAGCAAGCAATGAAACAGATGGGAATACAGGAGTACATGTTAACCTCATCAGATTTCAGTAGAAAGTGATGAAAATTGTTCAGGGGCTACATTGGATAAGACATACATAGGGGAACAAAGATACACTTGATAAGCTGCTGTGTTATTTGGCATTTGTAGATAGAGAATATATGTATTGAAAGAAAATTAAAGCACTGAACATAGGAACAGGAAATAGATAAACTAAATGTTTTAATAGAAGTGGTACCATGTGTGTGTCTGTGTCTACACAAGTGATCTGGAGGTGACAAGGCAGTGTGTGAGTAGTGGGATGCCATTCCTCTTGTCTACCCTGCTTGTCTTCTCCTTCACCCTCTGCTGATGAAATTAATTTCATGTTGTTTGCAATACAAACTAAAAACTAAAAATATAAACTAAAAATACTTCAGATCCACTAGTATCTTTGTATGGTATGGCTGCCCATGGCACCTCAGTCCTCCCTATGTCTGCAAATGCTACAGAATACAAACCAAAGCAAATTTTGCAATACTGACAATATTTATTTATTTACATCCTTTCAGGTATGGAACAAATCAATCCATTCAGCTGCTTATTGTTTTCTGTTGGCTTTTTGTGTGCAGATACGGCCTACCTCATACACAGCACAACCTGAAAGATTATTTTCTTATGGGATGTCATTAACATTAGCATATTATTTTTTCATATGATGCCATGTGAAAATTTGCTCCAAGAAAAGGACTATGCTTGCCTATGTTATCTTTGTTGTGAGCTGGGATGTATACTTTTCACAAACAGAGTTATAGGTGTTAAACTTTTAAGAATGAGTACAGATCGAGAACATCTGTCTCCTCTCTTATTGCACAAATGTAAATGATGATTGACATTTTGAGGGATAAAAGACCTTGCCTAGTAAAGCTCATTTGCTACTGTACCTTTTTCTAAGTCAGAAATAATTTGTTTAGAAAAGGAATTTTGAACTTTTCACATCTAGTATGGACAATTTCAGTGACAACTCTTTTTCTGAGATGTGGATTCATGTCAAAAGGGACCTGGAAACACTGAAAATTACCTAATATGACTAATGTTTGTTCCAGGAGATGACACAGAAGGGGACCCATGCCTTCAGTCCCACCCATTCATCTTATCAGGTATTCATTTCTTCTTTTTTCACTATTCTAGCGACTTAAAGATATCCCTTTTATATTCAGAATTCTTTCCTGAATTGAGATGGCGTCAAGTTTTATGAAAGGTTTCGGTGTTTTCTCAGCATGGTGAGGTTGTCTAGAAACTGTTCTACTGGCTTCAAAATTTACCCGTAATTACTGATCACAAGGGATAAGAAAAACTACTAATTCAGGCTGCTGATGCTATCAGATGAGCTATCTGAAGTTCTCAGTATAACTGAATGCTTAGAAGAGAGAGAAAGAAGGAAAAGATATGATTCTCATTTGTGCCTCAAAATGACTCGTTCAAAAAATGGTTCACTCAAGCATCTGTTTAGTATTCAGTGAAAAATATTACCCAGAAATTTTTGAAATAACTCGAGGCCTTTTAAAATAATAATTTCAGTGTGGTTCACTGCTTAAAAACAAAACAACAAAATCTCCAGATGAGAAAGGCAATGCTTTAACTTAATAAAACTTATATTAAAAATAGTCCAGGTTTTCTAGTCCAGCATCCTAACCATCTGTGAATTCAGATGTACCAGATGTTTGCACTTAATATATCATGTTATGCACAGGACTTGCTGCAGCATAGAACAATGATTCATTGATTTTTGTAAAAAAATTGTTAGTAACAAAGCTGTAGACTTTAAACTATTTTTGAATAAACTTCCCCAGTAAGGTATAAACTCTAAATGGTCCTCAATTTAAATTACGTACCATGACAGCCATATTTTAATAGGTCCTTGCATGGAATCGTTACATTGACTGACAAAGCCCTGTTAGCAGGATGCTGACTCTGTCAGATCATTTCTATATTCCATTGGTAATGTCTCCCTTGTTAGGGAAGCCATTTAGAGCTTTCTGAAAGGGACCTGCTGATATTCCGTGCAAGTATTGTGTGGAATATGAATGTGAACATATGGATGATGCCTGTTAAATTTCACTACAAGTCATCTGGAAGAGAAGACAGCGTATGTTTGGGTAAACACAGAATTTGGTTGGCAGCCTACTGTCATTCCAAAGCCTAGACCGTCTGGTGTCTGGGAAGCAAAGAAAGAGGCACATCCCCTGCGTTCGGGAGAACACCTTCACCAAATAGTGCAGAATTGCGCTCTGCATGTAGCTCCAGACTGGTGAAAGATAGCTTGTTTGGCATTCAGGGGAATGAAATAACACCAAGAAGAGCTTTCTTGAGCTGCTTTCATCTTTGCCAGCTTGCAATGTCATCATGTATTTCTGGCAAATAGAGTTTGCATCAGTTCAGTTGACAGGTCCTCATGAATTTTAATATCTAAGCTCCATATTCATGTTAGCAGCACTAATGTTCCCTGAAGCCTTTTTATTCTCAGGAAGAACATGAATATTTCAGAAATTTCTTTCCATATGTTTGTTCATGTATGTTTCTGTATGCATGTGTTGGTGCACAGGAAACACACTGCTGGTACATCATATTTTTACTAAAGTTTAAAATTATTTTTGTCCTGACAAAAGTAAAGCAGAGGCAGTAGTTTGGGTCTCCTGTACTGCTGTAGATGGTATGTCTTGGTTTTTTTTTAAAGGACTTGGGTTTTTCCTAGTGTGGAAGAGATCAAAAAGTTTGCGGATACACATACCATGTCATATTCCATTCATTTTACAAATCTGAGGGGTGATCCCCAGCTGGGATGAAATAGCAAAGCTCCAGTGGAGCAGAGAGAATGATCTCGGCCTAATACATAAAGAGAAAGCCTTCTTTTCAAGAGGACATAATTTATACAGAGGCAGCAAAATGCACAAACTCATGAAAGTAAAAGTTGTTGTCAATCAACTTTCAGGATGGAAGCACTGCAGAAGATTGGATAAAACATCCATGGTCAGAAATAGAAAATGCATTAAGAAGCACTTACTCTTTTCCTGTATTACTTTGTGTTTAAGAAATCTGGCATATATTAGGATGAGTAAAATTAAAATCATACTCAGGAGTTCAAGTAGTTTGATCATGAGGATACCAAAGCTTTCTTTTAATATGTTTCTTAATTACCTTCTAAACAGATTGAAGAAATAAAACTGCAAACTAACAACTCACTAACTTTGGGAACTGTCTATTCAGCTCTTTGTTTACTGAAGAAGAATAAGATAAGAATTACTAATAAAGTCAATAGTATGTGTAAAGGGTGAGTATCAACTGTTTATAATACTAAATAGAATGACACACAGTATCTTAAAATCTTCTGAGTGAAAGTTACATTTACCAAAAAGTCTAGTGTCAGGTAGAGAAGATAACTGTACAGCACAACAATGTTTTTGAGAATATTTTTGTTGGAAAGATTCTTACACAGCAATGCAGTTACTACAATCCTGAAATTGTTCATGAACTCATGAATCCCTCCACCAAGTCATTTTGAGTGGGAAAGACTCAAAAAAGCCTATCTGGAGGACATGGTTCCAGTCTCCTTTCACCCAACAGCAGACTGAAGGACTTGCCTATGCATCTCAACTTCCACTGGCAGAGTAGGCTCTGTTGTGAGGGGAGGGAGGCTATCAATCTCAACTGGTTTTCCAGTCCACTCAGTTCAGTCTGCTTAAATTCAATAAAATGCTGAGCGAGAATCTGAGAAATGAATTTGTAGCTTGGATGTTAGGCCACTCGCACAGTCAGTGAGACATTCAAGTTCCAGTCCCCGTGCCTGTGACTATCTATGTCATTGTACAGTGATAGCTACTAGTCCTGTAAGGTCCCACAGGATTTGAATCCATCAAAACTGAGCATGGCTTTTGGACATCCTGGTTATGTCCATAATCAGGTGCTGTGATTAGCATCAGATTGGCTACTACTACTACTACTACTACTACTACTACTACTACTACTGCTCTTAATCTAATTATTCATTATCTTGAAAATTATTTCAAGAACCTAAAACCAAATAAATCCATTTGAAGTGGTATACAATGCTTTATTTCAATCTCCAGTTAAAATTGTGATTCATCAATCACATTTTCAGATTCTTGTTTTAGTGAAAACAATAATAAATGCCATTCAGAATGATGATTTGAGGCAATCTCTTTTTTTATGTCATCTTGGCTGTTGCACTGTATGTTAGAGGTGGGCATGGTTATAACAGTGGATCAAAGAAAACTGTTGTCAACGATAAAAGAGTGAAGAAACCCTGCCAGGAGCAGGGTACTCTGCCTCTTGAGAGGGTGAGAGATGAGCAGCCCTGGACCTTTAAATGCACCATAACCTGGACCCCTGCCCTCAGACCTGGCCTGGCCTAAGTAAAACCTATGGAAACCTAAGCCAGTTTGAAAGAGATTTTCATATGTAACAGCTTTTTTTATGGCAGAAATATCTTTAGAACATACTAGCCTGAGAAATGAATGTAAAGACAGAATTCTATTGTCCCTGCCACGCAATCTAAGTGACCCGATTTCAGCTGTCATTTTGCAGTATTCCTGTAAAACAAATAAAAATCTCAAAACTGTGCTCCTTACATACATATTTAGGTATTCAAATAAGAAGCTTAGCTCAAATACATTTATGAGCAACTTGTGATTATATCATTTTTTCAGTGACAGCTGTAATACATTTCAGAGCTCAGAATATACAAGCCTTTAGGGGGAAAAAAAGGAAAATCCATAGATACCCCTATATGCTACTAACATGGCTGTGAACAAAAGAATCATTGAAAAATGTAGCTGAGGAAATAAAAAATTAAATATCTTTCCAAATAGCTTTTTACATAGTGGTGGGTTGACCTTGGATGGCTGCCAGATTGGTTATCAACACTGTTCTAACTACAAATAAAAGGCACAGCACTGTGAACGCTGCTATGGGGAAACTTAACTCCATCCCAGCCAGACCAGTACAAACATAAATAACATAAATTAACCTGAAATGAAAAAATAGCACAAGCCATAGTGCTGAGCTATAGGCTTAGTCCAAACATTAACTTTAAAAGTGACTTTTTTCTCTGTTCCATTTTGTATTTTTTCAGCTGTCTCATTTATCTAAGTCTTCTTAAAGCTGATTCATTGTGCCCAACTACTCTAACCTTTAATATAAAACCACTTAGAGCAAACATCTCAGTGACATGATAGCTCCTTCAATGTTGCTGTTTATAGAAGTCTCCTATTTTACAATCAAAAGCTTAAAAAAAACGTGTAATCCACTACAACAATATGTCAGCAAGTGTTGTAGATAGAGTTCATTCAAAACCAGATTTTGTTCTTCAAATTACATAGTTTGCTTTAAACCAGTACTTTGAAATATGAAAATTTTTTTCATAACAGTAATTTTGGGAAAGAGAAAGTGCTTCTTTGATATAATAGGGTGTAGTTGTGGACTTCAATATTTTGGTAAGTTTCAAATATTATATCATATGCTAACATGTTTTTCTCTTTGCTTTAATCTTAGTCCATGTTTTATCAAGCTGTCAGTAATGGGAATCAAATGGAGACGGGCATTTATGTAATAGGTCTAAATCAATCCCCCCAAATCAATCTGCACATTCATTTCAGGGGAAGTGAGGGTTGATCTAATTTTTATAGTTCTCAACTTCCTTTGTAACATTGTGTGAATGCTGGTCAGTATATGTAGCAGTGGAATTCCCACATAGATGCAAAAATGAAAAACAAGCACAAACGTCATGCAACAATAAATTCTCCAGAATTTATTGATTAACAGCCTATCAATTTCTACAGAATATACAGAGGAGGCATTAAAAATGAGGTGCAAAATGAAAATCCCATATCTACCTTCACTGCCTTTTACTTGTTATTTAACCGTTGTTTCTCATTTATGGCAATGTGTGAGTAGTCAGCATCTTTTAGTCATTTATGTTACTACCCAGTTGAAATAGTGATCTTTCTCAATGATAACCAAGTTAAAAATGCAAAGATAGAAGTAAAAACAAGATAAAATCAGGACTGTTATAAGCTTATAATTCCTGGTATGTCAGGAATGACTAGTACTGAGCAAAGGAAAGATTAAACGCAATAAATGGGTTCATGTTCCCACATGTACTATTAGTATTCTACAGCTAACTAAAATCAACTTTTATTTTAAATTTTTCAGAATTAGATTTGGCTTCTGAGATGACCACCTACTTCTGCTGTGGAGGTATGGTGGAAGAAATAAATGACAGCTCTTAAGCCCTTTGGGAGCCATGTTCAGGTATCTGACATTGATTGAGACGTTCTGGTACACTGGTAGCTATGGGTAGTTAGTGTCCCACAATGACAGAGAATATGAGGTTCATCTCAGCATTTTAAAATAAGTGTCTAGTCAAGTCAAATGGACTTTCTGAAGTTACTTAGAGAATGATTGGCACTTTTAGAAGGTGGTTTTTCCTTTCTGACTTATCTGTCTTTCCTACAATGGGCTCAGCTGTGCCCTGGAAGTACCTACCTATCTTTGCTGACTAGATGAATAGGTTAGACTGGCTACCTATGTATGCCAAGATGTATGATATAGTATAGGAATTTATTTTCAAAGCACTCAATATTGTAATATTTCCATTAAATCAAGTAGGAGAGGGTAATTATGAGACTGTTATATACGTCTCAAGCATACTGTTTTAAACCCCATACAGACACAGCATGTGCGAAAGGAGGCAAAACAGTAAGAGTTTTCAGGGAAACAAGTATAAATTGCATCTCTTTGAAGGAGCACCAAAGCACTAGCAAGCATGAACAGCATGGATTGCATACAGTATATGAAGTACTATGGACACAGTCAAGCCTATCTTTGAATTGTCGTCTTAGAAGCTGCATATATGCTATTGATTTGAACACAGACAGAGGGACAATTCACTGTGATACTAGAAATATTGCTATTATTAGTTAAAGAAAAGTTGTGAATTGTAAAGGATCAGTAGTCATCACCTGTGACTTCATTATTCTACTGCACTTGATGTTAAGGGGAGCTAGATCCAGTGGACTCTGAGAGGCAGGGGATTTCTTCTCTTGCACCTGTTCACTGCAGTATCAGTCTGTAGCACCAGCCAACTGTGAGGATGAATGTGAATCACCAAAGATGCAGATCCACCTGGACACCTCAATTTCCCCACTTTTGGTCCTTCCCCTAAATATTTCACAATAAGTTTTGTACGCACCCTAAGATTCTTTAAAATATCTCATATTAAGCTTTACCTAACCCTATAAGCCCATGCCAGATTCCTCAAAATAAGTTTGCTCTTTCCCACGATACCTTGTTTCCTCCTTCTTATTAGGACTAGCTGATCCTCAACAAGGCTTTGATGACCCATCAGTCCCAGTGATATGAAAGTTCAAGTCTCCAGTATCATCGTGTTTGTTAGCATATGTCTGGAGGTGGGTGTTTGTTTTTTGTTTTTCTTTTCTTTAATGTTGAATAACGATTTACTAGCCATCCTCACAAACCAAATATCCTTGTATTTATCTTCTGTGTCTTCCATACATTTTTGTACCTTCTACATCTCCTTTACCTCTTCACGTTTTGCATATACTTTACTTTTCTTATATACTTTATGTTCCAAAAAACTTTATGCTTCTGCTCTAAATAAGCAACCAGCCAGAAAAAAAGACCAGTTAAAGAAGCTACTTTGTGTTTCCCTCTCTTTCCTTGGTGTAATACCAAGAAAAAACCACAGTGTTATAGAATATGGTAGGTAGGACACAGTGTTTTAAAACACAGTATAGCTGAATATTTTAGTCATAGGTATCTCTACACACCAAATAATCGTTTTAGTCTACTAAGCACATAAAACTTCACAGAAATTCTAGTGTTCTGACTGTTCAAAAACCTGCTGATGTTTATATAATAGGATGCATACCTATGGTTACCAAAGTCATGAAAGGAAATAAATTGTAATATAAAGCCATGGCACTCGAATAGGAGTCTTCTTGTTTGAGAATATTTCAGTAATACAAAGAGTGAAAATAATAATTCATGACAGTTTCTAATAGAAGTTTTAAATGTGTTTTACATTTTTTCCAGTAAAATCTTAGAAAATACCAAAAAGACATTGTGGTGATGTTTTCCATTCAGTGTACTAAGATTAACTTTGGTTATCTTGGGTCTTTTTCCCTTTTTTAAATCAGAGAATTGTCTGAAAACCTACTTTTCTGTGCTTACTACTTAAGATAGTTCCACCTATCTTCCATCCTACACTCAGGAAGAACCCCATTAATTAATTTATCAATCTGTTTGTTTTCTTCATAAGATGAATGGTAAAACTGAGTACATGTAATTTGAGTATAAGCTCAACATGAAGGGAGAACTAAGGTATTGTTGTATAAGTTGACACTTAAATTTCTTCAAAACATTTAATAACTTTATTGTTATTAAAAATTAATTTATGAAGATACTGCTGAAAGCTTTGAAATTGGTTACAATAATCTGCTTTCTCAGAAAATACTTTTAATGTGAGGCCTGAGTCCCAAAGCACAGAGTAAAGAACTGCAAACTTCCCTGTTCTATTTTATTAGTTTCTTTGAGACCTGATTTTTTTCAAAATTGAATTATCTTCCATATCTTCCTTTGTTATTCATTCACTGATATTTTCTTGTTGATACTTTCCTCTCTCTTTCATTGTTTTCTTCTCTAAATGAATCCATAATAATGGAATAATACGTGTGAATGGAATATCTACATTTCAAATCTTGCAGTATTTTTGCTGTGTGTTAAGATAAAGGAAAACGAGTTTAAGATATATCGGCAGTATTTTCCAGGAACTAGAAGAAAATCTTCATCTTTAAAAAGTACCCAGGCTCCTCAGTCTTACAGTCTTTTCATATTTGTTCTTGGGAATTGTTTTACATTTTGTTTTCTTTTACTTTATGTCTCTTTAACCAATGGTAATTTCTTTTTTTCTGAACTGAGTTCTATCACAGCTATCCTCCGCTTGGACACAGTCTTAGAAAAGCGTTCAAGAATGATGGATGGGATAAAGAGCAGTTGCTTATAGCAATAAAAATATCATTTTTGCATGCTAATAATTGTATTTGCTCTCCAAATTCAAACATGGTTCTATGAAAACAAACCATGTATGCAACAGTTTTTTTTCACAGTTTCTGTCTGAAAATTTGAAATAATTACTCTACTCAACATTTTTCTCTTTTTTCCTCATGAATCTAATTTTGTATTAGCTTATATATTTTACATTTTTCATATATAGTAGCCACTGGGAGAATTATAGTATTCAGAACTAGTGGCTGCTAATTAAATTGCTGCCATTTCCAACTTCAGGGGAGTCCCTACAACACGAAAACACAGTTGTAGTTTACTTACAGGCAGAAAATTTGAATGCCCATTGTCAGTGAAAGAGAACTTCTGCTCCTATCTTTCTGAGCAAACAGGGAGTTGAGTACTTTATCATTCCTTAATGGGATAGGACAAAAACAATACTAAGGAGCAGAGTAGTTAAATAAGACTATGGCAAATAAGAGCTCCACAGTGATAAATTCTATAATAATTTCCATCTACTGTAAACATGTGTGTTACAAGCCTGAAGTTTATGAATAATGGGTTCATTTTGAAGTAATTAGAATTCTATGCCATTAACAGCAGGAAGTCTGGATAATTATATTTTAGAATGAAATGTCTGGGAAAAGACATTTCTGTTTTTATGACAATTATGTTTATGATTAATGATAGAAATGACAACATGCAATATAAATACAAAACAGCAAAAATTAACTGTATCCATCATGAATGACAGTACAAAAAGTGCAGTGAATCAGTAATCATAGGTAAAGAAGAGCTCGATAATCTCGTTTTGTTTCATATTGGAATATTCTCATCTTTTTCCCTGATTTTTGAGACGTAAGGCTTCCAGCTGTTTCATACCAGATTCTCATCATGAAGTACTAGAGGTGATTAGTGCAGAATGAAGTTATATCGTGTAGACGAGTCAAACACTGTTTTGTGGGAGTGCTATAGCATTATCTTGATGGGGTCAGTGGTGTCATTCATACACATCTGTAGAACAACGTAACTATTGTGTTTTATTAACACAATAGTTAGAAAAATATTGAAATTTATATTACCTAAGATATTCCAATACTTCCTAGCCCAGAGAAAAAAGAATTGAATAAGTATGGTGTTTTATTAACATATAGTATAAAACATAAAAATCCTTGCAAAGCAGGTGAAACTGCTTTTGGAGTTGACCTGAATTTGCTTCTAGATACCTCCACACTCCCAGTTCCAGGAAGAATTATCTGCTCATGTATTGCTTCATGTGAACCACTTCTGTGCCCAAGCATCACCATGCGTCTGTGTCTGAGCTAAAACAACCTCTACTAACTGGCAATTTTGGAGTATTGCAGTGGAAAGTCTCCTGAGTTGCACCATGAGGTGCAGAGTTAGCAGGACTGGAGCCATGCCATAACGGACAAGTCACATCAGACCTGGCACAACTCTGAAAAATTCTGTCTTTGACAAAAATCCATCCCATAGCAAACTGTAGACCATGTCACAGGAATTGAAGAACAGTCACATTCCAGATGAGTAGTTTGTGCACTGCTCTCTCCTCCTCCTGTCACATCTACAGATAATTAAGCTGGAGGCAGACATCATTCTCTTCCCTCCTATTTACACTGTCATTGACAGTGTGGGGTATTTGCATACAAGAGTGGGTGCTGGAGTGAGTAGGCACGGGTCTGTTCACCTACCTTCATCAGCATAATTAAAACTAAACTGACTAACATACTTAGGGAATTGTAAATGAAGGAAACTGACGTTGCCATCCATCAGAAGTTGGAAGTTTTAAAACTGAAGTTTTAAAAGGTGTGAAGATGTTTTTTCAATCTTACACCAAAACAGACCTTTTCAAAATAGAGGTTCTCAACAGGATGTCTTTATTGAATTGTTTTTCACAGTAAAGTTTCCTAGTGGTATTCATCATTTTAACGCACTGCATTGATTTTATTTTTCAGTGTTTAACTAGTTGATGCCTTTTATTTGTGACTTTACAGGCAGGTACTGGATAGTCTGTGTCATGAAACAGGCAGAACTCTGATATACTGGTATATAGGTAGACATAGATATAACCAGGCATACCAGGTATGTCAACAACAGGTTTGCTTGCCTCTTTGTTTGCTTGCTGAAGACTTTATTGAAAGATATTGTCTATCTCTCCTTTTGTGTTTTGGTCTCATTCTTAATATCTTCATAAACCTATCTATTATCACTTGGGTATTGCTCTGCTAGACCTGTGTGTCTTTGTTAGTCAGTTTATCAACCTAAACATCTCAAGGAGAAGGAAAAAACACAAGACCTCTGACCAAGAGCAAAAGTTCTATGGAAAGCTGAAAACTATCCCATAGGTTTTTCTTGACAACTTCCAAATAAATACAAGCATTTGAAAGCATGGGCGTTTCATTGCACAATGCCTAAGAGTGGAGAATGAGACTAAATTTTTGAAGTTCTCCCCTATCTTGTGGAACTTATTAACAACATTTTCTTCAGATTTTTTGAGAAAATGTTTTGCAGTGAGCTTCAGTCAAGAAGCCTGGATTGCACAGAACTGTCTTCTGAGGTCCCTTGGGTATCCTTATAAAGATAGGTCTGGTCCTTTACGTTACTCTTTATAACTCTCACTTTGCCTGAGATTCTTTCCAACCAGCATATTCTTTGAGTCACCAGCCCCCTGTAAAAATCTCAGTTGCTTCTTGTGCCCTCCCACTGCCATCCAAGCAAGAGGCATCATGAACTGTGACAACACACATGCTGATTAGCTGTCAGGCCACCCAAACAGCATAGATGGCTGTTACATTTATATTGAAACCGTGCTGTAAACCAATACGGGACTCATCCATTTTGTATTCTTGAGGACTCCCAGATGCAGATTTTTATGAAAATTGTGGAAATGTAGTATCTTTGATGCCTCAGTCTCTTTGCAAATGTGGCCATGGTCAATCAGCTTGTGAAGTGGGGAACTGGCAAACAACAGAAGGGCCCATGAACTATGAAAATAAATTAAAAGTATTATGCACGTGGGTTTAAGTCATTTATACGTTTATAGTTTCTGACGCTGTTGGGAGTGGCTCCAGTTCCAAGTGAGCCTTTTGTTTTCGAAAAAACAGCTAAGGAGATTGATTGCAGGAACGAAAAGAGTAAGCCCTTGGAGGCAATCAGAAAAAGCCTGCTTCAGTGAAGGTTTCTGCATTCTGGAGATGTTCAATAAACAATGAATAGCCTTAAGTGCCTACACTGCAGTTGGGCACTGTAATAGGAAATAACTATTCAAGAACATTTTGTAATTATTTTGCCTGTAAGAGTTCTGGCTTGTTCTGTTTGTCAGTCATAACACCTTTTGTAGCACCTATTGCTCTAACTAACTAGGAAAATACTCTTTGCCTGTCTGGTTTCCCTTCAATCATACATTGAAAAATGGCTGCACCTTCCATGAATACTCACACTCTGTTGTGCAAGAATGAATACAGGTTTCTGCTATTTGCCTTGAAACCATTCCCCTTTGTTCTTGCCATAGAGATGCAGAAACAATGTTGTCTTTACTTTGCACACAGTACTGCCACACTGTTTTTCAATTAAGCTTATCAGCAATAAAACAAAGAAACAGTGTGGTGCCTAACAAGGTCATGTCTAAGAACCCAAACAAATAACTTGCTTAAAGAAAATCTTTAAAGTCAAAAACTGTTTTCCTTGTTTTTTAAAAAAAAGAAACACCCCTGACCCCAAACCTTACTTTATTTTTTTTTTAAACTGTTTTTCTGCAAAGCCAGGGATTCTGGCTGACATAAAAAGTGGTGATGGGGGGGAAGGCATGTCAAGTCTCAGATCAGGAGATGTGAGAGATGGTCAAAAGATCACCTCAAAGCCAAATTATGTACTCTTGCTGTCAGAGAAAAAGTAAATCTAAATTGCCATAGGCATTGTGTGCTGGAAACCCATGTGAGACCTTAATGAATTCTTCACATGATATCTTTACTAGTAGGAATTCCTGTTAACAGTTTCAGCTTCTGTTTCACATACACTAAATGACACAACTGATTTATATAATATTCTACTGAAAGCAATTGAATTTTTTTTTATTTAAATGCTTTAGTGATTACTGAGCTTGTTTTAAATATGTACTACACCTGAATAATGGTTTTGTGCTCATTTTTTTTTGTTTAAGCAGCATCTTCAAAAGAGATGGTAACTTCTGGGTTGATGGCACAGTTTTAGACCTAGATAAAAAGGTCTACATTGTCTACATATGCAGTTAAGTGAATAGGATTATACATAGGACTAACAAAAGCAGAGTTCACAATCATCACAGAAAGCATACATAAGAGTGTAAACCTGTGCTTACACTAACATCCCTCAATCATTGCTCTTTCTTAAGAATTAGCTTCAATTAAATTCTCAATGTTAAGTACAGAAATAACCACTGGAGCACCAATTTTTATGCAAAGATCTCATAATTTAAGATGTAGTTGCTTGCAATAAAATTTTGTGAAGGTTTTCTAGATTTTCAGGTTTCTAGCACAGCCATTGTGTTTGAATTTATATTTCTGTTTTCTGGTGATGACCTGCATGTGGCTGACAGTTGACCTGAAAAAGTATCTCCCAGAACAGAAGGGAAGAAAATGTTAAAAATATACAGGACAAAATCTTGTGAAAAGGCAAAGGTAAATCTGAACTCTAGCAGATCAATATTAATATGTGGTATTCTATTAACACAAGAAATCCTTTACAATGATAAGAACATTAGAGCAAACACTATGTTAATAAATTTATTGTTTCTTGAGATAAAGATTATGGTAACAGTGAAGGGAAAACATTAAGTCCAAAAATCACACCATCAAGAGAAGAAAGTAATCTTGCAACCTGCACAAGAGTTTAAATTTTCACAGTTCAGTTTTGGCCCAATGCCTACATGCAATCCTGCTTCATTTCTCATTTTCAATCTGTAGCTTGCTGTCATGTAAAAATAGGACAAAAATTCCTTGCTACAGTCTCACATACATACTGTATATTTTAGTACTCACTTTGGGGATATTTGTTCTTTGGGGTACATCATCAAAAGTCTTTCGAGCTCGTGTTGTTTAATGCAGAGTGATTAATTAAAAAAAAATTTGCTAATGGAAATGACTAGGTATATGGTCTTAGAAAAGAATATTTGCTATAGAGCAGAATATTTTATTCTTTATACCCAAAACTTCAGGACTTAGGGTTGTGGTCTTCCATACAATTTCCCTAGACTCCTTTGTTTTTCCATTCTCTAATTAAAAATGATTCCCAGAGGCAGCTCCAGCTCTCACCCATAAAACATTTTTTTTCATCAACAAATAATGGACAAGAATCAAACTATCAAGGAAAAAATCCCAAGAAGCCCACTTTGTTGGAACTAAAATTGTGATTTTTTGAGTATAATTCTGTTTAGTATTCAGTACGGTCTGGAAGCTACTTGTAAAGAAGTAGAAAAGCCCAATAGTTTAGAAATGCAGTGAAAGTATATAATAGGGACCTTGTGACAACTGTAGCGTGAAAAACATTCCCAAATAAATGTAAACATTTCAGATGCTATCTTTTGCAGAATTTTATGTACAGGGTAAGAAAAAATCTTTTTAGAATCTGATGATGTTTAGAAGAATTACATTAGTACAAAATATGGGCTTGTGAGGTGCTATGGAAATTGTAGCTAAATTCTATCTTCAGATACATGGTTTTTGCCAAAAACTAGGAGAACTATATATACATTACCAAGTGCAAGATTGGCATGCATTTTTGAAGACTACATGTCTCTTCATGTGTGTCTCTACATGCATCTGACTGTCTCACATATTTTATGTATGTATATATTTATACAAACATAGGTATATATATGTGTATTCATTTTGTGTAAATATGTAAAAAGTAACAAAATGAAAAAGAAAATATGCTGATGTTATTCTGCAGTGAACATATTTTTATCTACTCCGGGTTACATCCAGTCTTTTTATTTCTAATTGTCTTTATCCACAAATTCACATAGGTCTACTTTTGTTACATTGCAGAATCACAGAATCACTTAGGTTTATGGTTGGACTTGATGATCTTAAAGGTCTCTTCCAGCCTAACACTGCCAAAAACACCACTAAACCATGTCCCTCAGCACCACGTTCACCCGTCTTTTAAATGCCTCTAGGGATGGCGATTCCACCACCTCCCTGGGCAGCCTGTTCCAATGCTTGACAACCGTTTCCGTTGAAGAAGTTTTTCCTAATATCCAATCTAAACCTCCCCTGGCATAACTTGAGGCCGTTTCCTCTTGTCCTATGGCTTGTTACTTGAGAAAAGAAAAAGACTCTCACCTCGCTACAGCCTCATTTCAAATAGTTGTAGGGAGTGATAAGGTCTCCTCTCAGTCTCCTTTTCTCCAGACTAAACAATCCCAGTTCCCTCATCCACTCCTCATAAGACTTGTTCTCTAGACCTTCACCAGCTTCATTGCCCTTCTCTGGACACGCTCCAGCACCTCAGTGTCACTCCTATACTGCAGTGCCCAAAACTGAACTCAAGGTGGGGCCTCACCAGTGCTGAGTACAGGGGCACAATCACTTCCCTGCTCCTGCTGGCCAAGATTCTTGATAAAGGCCAAGATGCCATTGGCCTTCTTGGCCACCTGGGCACACTGCTGGCTCGTGTTAAGCTGACTGTCGACCAGGACCCCCAGATCCTTTTCTGCCAGGCAGCTTTCCAACCACTCTTCCCCAAGCCTGTAGAGCTGCCTGGGGTTGTTGTGACCCAAGTGCAGGACCTGGCACTTGGGCTTGTTGAACCTCGTACAATTGGCTTCAGTCTATCAATCCAGCCTGTCCAGATCTCTCTGCAGAGCCTTTCTATTCTCAAGCAGATCAACACTCCCACTTAATTTGGTGTCACCTGCAAAACTTACTGAGGGTGCACTCAATCCCCTCATCGAGATCGTCAATAAAGATATTAAACAAGACTGGTCCCAAACCTGAGTCCTAAGGAACAGTGTTTGAGACCTGCTGCCAACCGGGTTTAACACCGTTCACCACAACTCTCTGGGCTTGGCCATCTACTTAGTTTTTAACTCAGCGAAGAGTCCACCTGTCTATGCCTTGGGCTCCAGGCTTCTCTAGCAGAATGCTGTGGGAGACTGTGTCAAAGACCTTACTGAAGTCCAAATAGACAACATCCACAGCCTTTTCTTTATCCACCAGGCGGGTTACCTGGTCATAAAAGGAGATCAGGTTGGTCAAGCAGGACCTGCCTTTCATGAATCCTAGTTGGCTGGGCCTGATCCCCTGCTTGTCTTTCGCTTGCCATGTGAGTGAACTCAGGATGAATTGTTCCATAATCTTTCCTGCTACCAAGGTCAGGCTGACAGGTCTGTAGTTGCCTGGATCCTCCTTCTGGCCCTTCTTGTAGATGGGCTTCACATTGGCAAGCCTCCAGTCATTTGGGACCTCCACCATTGACTGGGACCGCTGATAAATGATGGAGAGTGGCTTGGCAAGCTCCTCCACCAGTTCCCTCAGCACTCTGGGCATAAAGGGCATTCATGCTCTTTATAGACTACCTAACACATATTTAATTTTACTGTCATATACTATAATTTAATCATAAGCCTTTCAGTAGGCTTACTTACCAATTTCAAAATATTTAAGACTTTGGTCAGTCAATGAGGCCAATACCCTTTGCCTTTGTATTATGTTTTCAAGTAAGCATCTTCATGCAGTCCCAAATGCTCTCTCTCTCACACTTGGAAGTTACTTTTCTTACATAGATAGAAACTTTCTTACAGTTCTTTTTTCTGGTTTTCCTCTTTCTAAACGAATGAAATGCAATGGTCAGGAGCATCACCTGAGACTACAGTTTATTATGGTGACCAGCAACGTATAATTTCTATTTACATCTAAGGACCTATCTACCTATGTATTTTATCTACATGTATTTTCCTGTCTTCACTTGTGAGAAAACACACAAGCAGGTTATGGTGAGATAGCTAGCCTGTGGACTATAGAGCTTTTCAGCATCTGCAAATGTGCATTATTCTCATACAACTTTATTCAGAGATTCCTGTAGAACACTTGACACAATAAATCAGATTTTAGCTGTCCTGAGGTATCTTGCTCGTGTAGTCACACGTGAAAACTGTGAATACTTTAAGGTATGGAGCTTCTGTTTGCTCAATATTTTTCCACATTTAACTAGAGCACAGTCCATTTGCGCCTCTGAATGGTACTGTCTAGCTATGCCTAGAGTAACAATAACCAGTCTCACAGTCATTTAGACTGTGTTAGCACGTTCATATACTAATGGCCATTTTGAAACAGTAGTTTGGACAAGGTGGTGTCACTTTGAACTAGGAGAGGCTGAAGTGTAAGCGGTTTCTAAGCTAGAAAATGGTGCATATCCTATTCCCTTAGTTAGTATAAATGTAACCTCTGATGCTGCTGCAACACTAGGAATAATTATGTAGGCCTACATAATTATATGGGCATATATTATACCCAATAATTTTTATTTCTGTCTGTCTGTATGCAACATGGTAACCTGTAGATCCCATAACTATACAAATCCAAAAATTCACACTACTGAGAACACTATTAATTTGAAGGAAAATGAGAATATTAGGATGTTGATTCTGGAATGACCTGTAGATAGAACAATTACTTCAGAATCCACACTTGAATATTAGTTCAAAATCTACCCTTGCAAGAACAGGTCATTCTCAGTTCTGCTGAACCTCCTTACAGTAAGAGAAGAGAGAGGGACTGGAGGGAATGGGAATGAAGGCTGATGAACCAGACAGAATCCATCATAGAAAGAATTATAAGTGTGATTTAGGGAAAAGGAGAAAGGTACAAATGGCAAGAGTGAATGACAAGTGTAAATGGAAAGTGAACATTACAGTCTTAGCATACCCCATTAATGTCTGACATAGGTAAATGATTGTAGCTTGTTTGAGCTCAGTGCCAAGCCCTCCTTTGATGCTATTCAAGAGCCAAGTATTTGATCATTTTATGTAAGAATGCAGAAAAATAATTTCATGTGTATTTTAAGGTTATATATTTTCACAGGTGCTGCTTTCTGGCAGACAGACCCAGTGCTGCAGGGTTTTCATAGAATCATAGAATCATAGAATCATGGAATGTTAGGGGTTGGAAGGGACCTCTGCAGATCCTCTGGTCCAAGCCCCCTCGCCAGAGCAGGTTCACCTACAGCAGGTAGTACAGGATGCTGTCCAGGTGGGTTTTCAATGTCTCCAGAGTCGGAGACTCCACCACCTCTCAGGGCAGCCTCTTCCAGTGCTCTGCCACCCTCAAAGTCAAGAGTTTATCCTCATATTCAGATGGAGTTTCCTGGGTTCAAGTTTGCACCTGTTGCCCCTTGCCCTGTCACTGGGTACCACTGAAAAGAGTCTGGCCCCATCCTCTTGACACCTGCTCTTTAGAAATTTATAAGCATTGATGAAATCCCCCCTCAGTCTTCTCCTCTCCAGGCTAAACAGACCCAGGTCCCTCAACCTTTCTTCCTAAGAGAGTTGCTCCATTCCCTTAATCATCTTTGTAACTCTCTGCTGGACTATATCCAGCAGTTCCCTGTCCTTCTTAAATCAGGACGCCCAGAACTGGACACAATGCTCCAGATGTGGCCTCACCAGGGCAGAGTAAAGGGGGAGGATGACCTCTCTCGATCTGCTTGCCACACTCCTCTTGACGCACCACAGGATTCCATTGGCCTTCGTGGTCACAAGAGCACATTGCTGCCTCATGGTCATCCTGTTGCCCAACAGGACTCGAGGTCCCTCTCCACACAGCTGCTTTCCAACAGGTCAGCCCCTGAGCTGTACTGTTGCCTGGGGTTTTTCCTCCCCAGGGGCAGGACCCTGCACTTGCCTTTGTTCAATTTCATATGGTTTCTCTCTGCCCAACTCTCCAGACTGTCCAGATCACATTGAATGGCGTCACAGCCTTCTGGTGTGTCAGCCATCCCTCACAGTTTCATGTCATCAGCAAACTTGCTGATGGTACACTCCATCCCTTCATCCAGGTCATTGATGAATACGCTTGACAGGACTGGACCCAGTACTGACCCCTGAGGAATATCACTGTCACAGGCCTCCAACTAGACTCTGCCTCACTGATCACCACCCTCTGAGCTCTACCTGCCAACAACCAGTTTTCAATCCACCCCACTGTCCTTTCATCTAACCCACACGTCCTA
>VZSF01006645.1:104549-122365 GCA_013398295.1 Chionis minor | reverse complement strand
CTGTACTGTTGCCTGGGGTTTTTCCTCCCCAGGGGCAGGACCCTGCACTTGCCTTTGTTCAATTTCATATGGTTTCTCTCTGCCCAACTCTCCAGACTGTCCAGATCACATTGAATGGCGTCACAGCCTTCTGGTGTGTCAGCCATCCCTCACAGTTTCATGTCATCAGCAAACTTGCTGATGGTACACTCCATCCCTTCATCCAGGTCATTGATGAATACGCTTGACAGGACTGGACCCAGTACTGACCCCTGAGGAATATCACTGTCACAGGCCTCCAACTAGACTCTGCCTCACTGATCACCACCCTCTGAGCTCTACCTGCCAACAACCAGTTTTCAATCCACCCCACTGTCCTTTCATCTAACCCACACGTCCTAAACTTACCAACGAGGATGCTGCTGGAGACGGTGTCAAAAGCCTCGCTAAAGTCAACGTAGACAACATTCACTGCCCTCCCCTCATCTATCCATCCAGTCATGCCATTGTAGAAGGCTATGAGATTAGACAGACATGGCTTCCCCTTGCCGGATCTAATTCCAAGGAGGCTTTGGCTTTCCTCATTTCAACCCTGCATACTCGGATGGCATTCCTGTAATCTTCCCAAGTGGTCAGTCCCTTCTTCCACATGCTGTAAACTTCCTGCTTCCACTTGAGCTTTTTCAGGAGCTCCCTGCTCAACGTTGCTGGTCTTCTGCTTCCCCTGCCTGATTTCTTGCTGTTAGGGATGCACCAATCCTGAGCTTGGAGGAAGTGATACTTGAAAATCAAACAGCTGTCTTGAGCCCCTCTACCCTGTAAAACCCTAACCCATGGGATTTCTGCAAGCAGGTTTGGGGTTGGGTTTTTTTTTTCTTTTTTTAGACAACAAAACACTGGTATATGTAAAAATCAATCAACTGTCATAAGAAAGTGCCACTGAGTTACACTGTAATGGCTAGCTTATACAGACTATATTAAATTACACACACCTGAATCACCTCTGAGTAGTTCAGAACCTCTCCACTCCAAAAGCCACTCATCCACTCAGAAAACCACATGGAATCTCATGAACCAAAAATATATCCCTTGTCATCAATGTTACTATAATCTGGGTTTGAAGTCCTGAGGACTGATCTCCCAGGACGCAAGGGGCTTACTGTGATCCCAGATGAGGTTGTTTTGACTTTGCCCTGAGTGAACTCAAGAAGAGGAAGCCCATAATAGAACGCTCTTCTGAACCCACGTCTAGAGGTGTGAAGGTCTGCCCACTGTCATACTAACACCATGCATGGGTGCAGCTGGAGGCTGCTGACTGTGGAAAATAGCCAGCTACTGTGCTTGAGAGTCTGCTTGCAGATTTGTTGCTTTCATGGAAAACAAGGCTAGGCTTGAAGCAACTGAAAGACTGTACAGAGATATTTCAGTTCCTATTGTAAACCTACCACTACTCATACAGTATAATATACATTCAATAACTCATAAAAGCAGTTTTAAAGATGGTGAATGTCTTCTCCAAAAAAATACCATATGAATTGATAATTCTCTGTATTAATACAGATTTGCTCTTATTAGTTTGTTCTCACAAAGTTCAATAACTGCCCGATGAATAAAGTAAAAAATACCGTATGTTTCACTTCAGTTCTTTGTAAGAGCCCTTTGGTTTTTGTCTGTGTAATTTTTTTAAGATTGTTCTTGCTTCCCAATTTGTTCTTGACCTCAGCTACTCTGAGCATGTTCCCCACACCCAAACCAACACAATGAGAATTCCTCACCTCCCTCGAGATTATACTGGCTTTCTCCCAGCCCTATTTCTTATTTCTTATTTCATATTTTCTTTCAGTTTTCTGCCCTCGCCTGTTCCGTGCTTCCTTTCAGACTTTCATCTGGCATTCCTACATGTTCTTACTTTCCTCACAGCCATCCACAGTCCATTACACATAATCAATCTGTGCAAGCCCACCTTTGTCTCCCCTAGCACCTCCCACCATAACGGCTTTTTCTGTAGCCTTATTCCATTTTCATTTATTTCTTGGCTGTTCCTTCAGGTTCCTTTCTTCCCTCAACACAATCAATTCCACAGCTTCCCCTTCCCCTCCATGTTCTGTGATTAAAAACAAGGTACTGTTATACAAGTATAACAAGGAAGAAAAATAAACAAACACAGACACAGATTCAGTCACAACAGAAACCATAGGCAAGCTAAAAAAAATGGAAGCACTCCTGTTGGCCAAAATATTTTCTATGCAAAGACATTTTAATTAACATAATTTTAAAAAACATATTAAGAAAATAATAGTCAAAGTAATCATGTGTGTGTCCACACCCTCTAACCAGTGAGCTGAAGGACAAGATAAACTGAAATATCTGAAGGTCTTTCAGCGTTCTCAGTACCCAAGACACATATTGGCTTCAATGAAAGTTCTTTTTTCCTCAATTATGCAATCAAAGGAAAATAATGTTATGCCTTATATTGCCCTGCAGTATAGCAAAGTGCTTGCTCTTATCAACTTCTTGGGACTCAGGTAGATACTGCAACTGCTCAATCCCTTGTAAAATGGTATTTCACATTTGCAGAGGAATCAATGAATATTCATAACCATTCACCTGCAATCCAGCTTGGATATCATGAGACAGCTACTTGCTGTGTTTTCTTGTACAATAGAATGTCATCAGTTACTGAAACCTCTTGCACACACAAAAGGCATTTATTCTAAATGAATTTAAATGTAAATTGTTACACAGCAAATTGTTTCCTTGCCTGTTACTTTTTCAGTCCAGTACTGGAATGCTCAGAAGTTGCAATAAAAATAAATAAAATGTTTTCCAAGTACTCATGGAGATGTTATTAAAAAGAAGCGTGCATGTATATTCATGAAGAAAATGAGAAAAACTATTCTTAATCAGAAAAAAGTCTGAGACAATTTTCTGTCCTTTCAAAGAACTCTTTTCAAAGTACCTGTCAGCAGTCAGATACATCAACCACTCCTTAACTCAAAATTACTGCACCTCTTTGTCTGTGTTGGCTAAGTGCAAAGCCTTTTCTGTCCTTGTAGACATCAAATTGCTTTTAAGTTCAGGAAGTGCCACAGTTAAGACTTAAATACAGTGGGTTTGAAACTATCAACTCAATAATTTTATATGCTATATATATATACACATACACAGAGTACCTGAAGGCAATTGCATTATACAGAAAACTGTCATCACAGATATTCACTCCCCTGTTCTGTGCTGCTGTGTAATATCTGTTTGTGCTCATACAAAGTGCTCCAGTCCTTTCTGTAGGGAGCTGCATTGTAGTGATGGATGAAAACACAGCTTTATTTACAAGGACAGCCTTTTCCCTTTCATGCAAGTGCCTTTCCTAACATTCGGAAATACAGAGCACAATACAAACTGATACTCTCCTTATTAACCCATTAATAAACGTAGCACTAATGTGACTGAAGCTTTGCTTCAAACTGGGCTTTCCTATCGCAAAGCTGCTGAAGCCTGGCTTGCTTTGGTGAGTTCCAAAACCTGAGTAGATAAACCACCTGCTTTGTGATCAATGCTTATTAGGGCCAGAGGAAAAGCCCGTTGAAATATACTGTCTGACTGTAAATACTTATCACAAATTTTGACTACTTAGTCATGGTAAGGACTTCATGTCTTTCTGGCTGGTTCTGGTATTTCCATACAGCATATCAATGCAAAAATCCAAACAGGAGACGATCACATCAGTTCTAGTTAAACTGAGTGCATAGTTTTGTTTTGGGATATATCTCTTTAGTGAGGTCTGAGAAATCCAGAAGTCACCATGAAACTGGGAGCAGACCTTTCCACAGTGAAGGGTAAATTTAGTTACAGTGGTTATGAAGATTTCTATACCTTTCTCATGTTTTATTAATTATTGCTTTTACGTGTATTGATTTGTGAGTTCACGGGGGAATATTCAGTTTAACTTCTGTAGATGATTGTTAGGGAATATAGAAACATGACATATTGTACCATTGTCTTAACAGTTGATATTTGGGAGAAGAGACCAACATCCACCTTGCTACAACCTCATTTCAGGTAGTTGGAGAGAGGGATGTGGTCTCCCCTCAACCTCCTTTTCTCCAGACTAAACAACTCCAATGACTGAGGAAAACCTCAGCTGCTCCTCATAGGATTTGCGCTCTCAACCTTCACCAGCTTCATTGTTCTTCTTTGGACACGTTCCAGCACCTCAATGCCTCTTCTGTAGAGGAGGCCCAAAACTGAACACAGTACTTGAAGTGTGGCCTCACCAGTGCTGAGTACAGGGGCACAATCACTTCCCTGTTCCTGCTGGCTACGTTATTTCTGATGTAAGCCAGGATGCTATTGGCCTTCTTGGCCACCTGGGCACACTGCTAGCTCATATTCAGCCAATTGTAGACCAACACCCCCAGGTCTTTTTCTGCTGGGCAACTTTCCAGCCACTCTTTCCCAAGCCTGTAGCACTGATTGGGATTGTTGTGACCCAAGTGAAGGACCTGGCACTTGACCTTGTTGAACCTCATACCTGGGCCCATCGATCCAGCCTGTCCAGATCTCTCTGCAGCGCCATCCTGCCCTCAAGCAGATCAACACTCCCGCCCAGCTTGGTGTCATCTGCAAAATTACTGAGGCTGCATTCGACCCCCTCAACCAGATCATTGATAAAGATATTTAACAAAATTGCCACAATGTATATGTTTAAATAAACAACCTGGCATACAAAAGTAGCTCCAAACAACACTTTTCTTGTTTGAAATATGAGGTATTGAAGTTGCTTGGAAGTGGAATATTCTTTTCCCCTTGTTTCCCACTGGAGAAATGAGAAGTCAAAAGATAAGAAGTGTGAGAAAACAGCATACTAATTTGTAAGTGTTCATGTTGGAAGAGTAATGCTTAAAAGGAACAGTAGTGCTTTTTCGCTTTTGCAGCTGCCCTTTTTAGTCAGAAATCAAAATGAACTATCACTCTGAGGAGGGTGGCTATGCAAATCTTAAAGTTCTGCAGAAAGTATGAGCTAATTCAGTATTTAGTGATCTCACCCCCTCGAAGCCTGTTCTGAATTGTTTTGGCAGCAGGAGAGGTGCCCAGTGCAACTCCCAGACAGAGTCAGACACTGATCTAAAACATCAAATGACCTGAAACAGTATGAGCTACTTCTGAAAAAACACCATCTTTCCTTGTCATATCCCCAATAAAAGGCTTACAAGGTGCTCTGCAAGGGCAGTTTTACACCTCTTTCCTATAGATATGTGATTTTTAGGGCTACTTTATGCTAATTTCACATAATGAAACTATGATTTCAATTTTTTACTGAAGAACAAAAAAACCTCCCTGGCATTTTAGAAAATGTCCCCTGAAACAAAAAACATTTGGAATAAAATTTAAACAGTCTTTTACTGAATTCTCAATATATTTCTGGTTTTTTTCATTCTCTAAAATCAAAATATCTTTCTACCACTGACATGGTAAGGAAATGGTATCACTTTCTTACAAGAAATCCAGAGTGTTTTTCTTTTTTCTTCATCCTGATTTGGGCAAAAAATAGGTCTTTTGTAAAGGAAAACCAGTATAGCAGCAACAACAAAGCTAGGATTCTCATAGTGACACTGCAAATTTTGACAGATTTTGTTTTCAGAGCAGTGAAATATTGATATTGTCCAGGCTGCCGAAACACTGGGAACATTTCAGAGCTTCCAAAATAAATATGCTCCCAGACCCCAGTCAACACAGACTCCAGTGAGAGAACTTGATTTCTGTGACACCAGGTAACCCCCATCCCAGCTGGAGAGCTTGTGGAGCAGCCACTTGGAGAGCCTGGGAGGCCAGCAGCTCACCAGGTGAACAGCTGGGAAATCAGATGTCCTGGAAAGATTGGCAGTCTACTCATCAGGCAGCTAGCTGTCAGAAAAGCTGCCCAGGAGGCAGAGTAGCTGGTCTCGCCAACCTATTTCCCTGTGTGATTTCCATCAGCATTAACAAAAATAAATAATGGGGCTGACAGTATTCCATCAGAATACATATATATGCATTATATGATCTCTAATTCAAAGGCTTCTGCCTTGCCCCTTCATCCCATCTGTCCCTGGATCTTAATGCTTAACAAGTCCATTATTTGAATATATGAAATTTTGTTAACATTATTACACCTAAGGGGATAGACAAGCCTCTCTGATGGCTGTCATATCTCATTATTCCTTCCCTCCTTCATTCTCTCCTTCTTTCTCTTCTTTTCTGTTTCTTTGTGCCCAGTCTCTTACCCATATATTCTCTTTTTCTTGAGTAGCTAGCTATTCCCCTCTTGTTTAAACATCCAAGCTTGGTCCCACCCTTTTAAAGCCACAAAACTTATTTGGGAGGTAAACAGGAGAGGTCTGGATGTTTCTTCCAATACGCCCATTAATCATCAATATAAGGAAAATACAGCCAGCTGACAATTCATGCTATTCCTCCCAAGTATTACCAGAATATTTATAGCCCCTCCTTGCAATTGTCACATTTGCTTGACGTTTAACACCTTGCTTTTAGTGTGCCATTTTTCTAGTTAAAATCTAAAAAAAAAAAGTAATAAAGGGCTTCAGAACTTAATTTGATATCACAGTCAGTAGCACTATAGGGAAAAGAAATGGTCTGATATGTCTTCTTATTTTTAAGAGCAAAAATTAAGTAGGACACACTGTTTAGGAATGATTTTGCCCTTGACAGTTTTAAGTCTAACTCTTAAGCTACAGAATCCATGTGTGAGCGTGAAACACAGTATCAATGTCAAAGGTAATAAAGAAATTTGGAAGATTAATCTTCAGGCTGTGATCAGAAACTAGTCAAAAGTTACATTGAGACAAAAGATTTTCCATTAATCGAAGACTTAATTTTAAAATTAGAAGTAAAAAGTTTAATGTCCACTGGTTTGTTTTTACCTGAAATACCAGAGAACATATTTTTACACTAATATTTTAAATTTTTGAGGATTTTCATGGTTGAGGAATACAAAATACACTCTGCTTGCCAAATGCATACTTTGATGTCTGTATGTCAGACATACTTTTTAATTTCTACATGTAAAAATGCCACATTGTAAAAAAAATATAAATAACTAAAAAAAGTGATGGGGCATTGCTTCATTTGGACAACTAGAAATTTTGTCAGGAAGTAAAGAAACCTGAGGCTATAATAAACCCAGCTTTTCAGCCTTTCTTTCACCACCATATCCCTATTTGATTTTTTACCCGTTTCTGGGTAACATATAAGCAATTCCACAGAAAGTTTCTCCATGCTGCCTGCCATCTGTCAACAAACTCAATTCTGACAGGAGTAGCCAGCATCTCAAGGGTGCAAATCAATTTAGTGTCAATGTTGGATGTGTTCCAGTGCATTTCCTCAGCACAGATGAAAGAAACTGTGTCAACTGAGCAGAGTTGCATATGTTTTTATCTGCTGTTGGCTGGGGTTTGAGCTAAAACTACTAAATTCACTTCATTTAGAATCTCAAATTTTATCTGATACTCTGTGTGTAGCATGCAGCATATAGGGGAGGGAAATCAATAGCATCGATGGGAAATTATGAAATAAAGAGACCCAGGCATGTATGGTAAGAAATGATGTAGAATATAACTGTGAGGGGGCTGTGACAGGGAAGAAAAGCACAATGCAAATAATGGCAGGTAAATATAAGGTTCATACCTCCCACAATTTTCCTGAGCTATAAATTGCTTTGTAAACCAAGACTGTCACTGCAAGAACAAAGCATCATCTTCAAAGAACTATGAACTCTTTTCATAAAGCAATTCACCCATATCCACCTATGACCTTTCATTTCATAAAACACGGGATATATCAAATGCCCCGTTTCTAGGAGCTTATCTCATTTACACCAGATGAATAGAATCATTGATGACAACAGTTCAGAGCCTATGAATTTGACCCTTGTTTTACCTGAGTAATTAGAGATAATAAAGGGCATGCAGAAACTTTCCAAACATAAATTCTTGATGCCTCCTTTGATAAGGGCAATTTAATGATCTGAATTTGGATTTGGAGATCTGAGCATGTTAATCTCTGTAAATCACACTGCCACCGTTTCAGAAAGCTGTGAATCCTGACAGTTATCTGCATTTGAAAGAGCAAGTTAGCTTCACCCTTAAAGTGTCAGTGTGCAATGGATTAGTGGGGTCATATTTGTTACTTTTAAATATTAACCCTTCTATATACAATCTAATAATTTTTTCACAATTTGAAATGTACACCGAGCTCATTTGTATTCTGCTACTGCTGTCATTTGCTCCAGGGTTATCACAATCTTACCTTTCAAAAAAAGTAGAGAAAGTAACAATTACAAATACGCTGCTAAATTCCTGAGTGTTTTTTAATGAGATGTTGACCAGAACACAATACAGAGTCCCCTTCCTACAACACTGAAACAGCATGGAATCACCAACCATATGCACTTTCTTGGGAAGATGCCATAGTAAACAAGGACTCCTATAAGCCTAGAACAGTTTGGGTTGGAATGAACCTTTAAAGAACATCTAGTGCAACCCCTCTGCCATGTGCCAGGACATCTTTTACTAGATCAGAATGCTCAAAGTGCTGTCCAACCTGCTTTTCAGCACTTCTAATGATGGGCCATTCACAACTTCTCTGGGCAACCTGTTCCAGTGTCTGACCATCCTCATAGTAAAGAATTTCTTTCTTGCATCAAATCTAAATCTACCTTCTTTCAGTTTAAAATGGTTGTCCCTTGTTCTGCCACTATAGGTCTTGGTAAAAAGTCTTTCTCCCTCTTTCTTATAAGCCCCCTTAGTATATTGAAAGGCCACAATAAGGTGTCCCTGGAGCCTCCTCTTCTCCAGGCTGAATAACCCTAACTCTCTCAGCCTTTTTTCATAGGGGAGGCATTCCAGCCCTCTGACCATTTCATGGCCCTCCTCTAGACCTGTTCTAGTGGGTCCATGTCTTTCTTGACCAGAACTGGATGCAGTACTCCAGATGGGGTCTCATGAGAGTGGAGCTGAGGGGCAAAGTCACCTCCCTCAACCTGCTGAAAACACTTCTTTTTATGCAGCTTAGGATATAATTAGCTTTCCAGAAAGATCCTCCAAAATGGTTTGCATGGATCCAAGAGAGCTGTTATGAGTTACTGTGTTTATATATCAACCAAAAACTTGCCTTCATAATTCCACAAGAATCGCTCCTTCTCTAACCTAATTTGCTATATCTCTATCATGCTCACCTCTGTACTGTCTGAACATTTCCCAGGAGTTCCTTTAATGACATATCTAATGCTTGTCACAAATTTCTTTCTTCTTGTCTTCCAAGGGTAGAAAAATGTAGTGGAATACTCTGTTTTCTAAAGATGGGTTTGTTTGGTTTGTTTTTTATTGTTTACATAAATGTCTGCATTTCTTTTCGATAAGCTGGCAATGGCAAATTCTGTGTTGGGAGTATAACTGTTGTGATTCATAATGCCTGTTCCAGCAGTCATTGCAGAAAAAACCTATTCGTCCATGTTGTGCAAAACAGCACTGCCCCAGAGTAGTGTTTACATTGTTTTTTGTCTCTGATCAAAACCAGTTAAAGAACAAATCACAGAACTGCAGAATCACAAAATCACAGAATGTTAGGGGTTGGAAGGGACCCCTGGAAACCATCTAATCCAACCCCCTGCCCAGAGCAGGTCCACCTGCAGCAAGTTGCACAGGATGGCGTCCAGGCGGGTTTGGAACGTCTCCAGAGTCGGAGACTCCACCACTTCTCTGAGACACCTGTTCCAGTGCTCTGCCGCCCTCAAAGGAAAGAAGTTCCTCCTCATATTCAGATGGAACTTCCTATATTCAAGTTTGTGACTGTTGCTTCTTGTCCTGTCACTGGGCACAACTGAAAAATATGTGGTGACACAGACTAGAGGTGTGAGATCATGCTCTAATCTCCCTCTCTCATGAGTACCTGAGATGGAATTTTTTAAAAATCTCAGCCTAGGTTGAAGAATTGTTTTGTTTTCAGCCGGAATAGAGTTAATTTTCTTTCTGGGAGCTGCTGTGCTTTCAATTTACTATAAGAATAATGTTGATAACCCATAATATTTTAGTTGTTGACAGGTAATGTTTATATTTTCAAGTATCACTTCCTCCAAGCTCAGGATTGGTGCATCCCTAACAGCAAGAAATCAGGCAGGGGAAGCAGAAGACCAGCAACGTTGAGCAGGGAGCTCCTGAAAAAGCTCAAGTGGAAGCAGGAAGTTTACAGCATGTGGAAGAAGGGACTGACCACTTGGGAAGATTACAGGAATGCCATCCGAGTATGCAGGGTTGAAATGAGGAAAGCCAAAGCCTCCTTGGAATTAGATCCGGCAAGGGGAAGCCATGTCTGTCTAATCTCATAGCCTTCTACAATGGCATGACTGGATGGATAGATGAGGGGAGGGCAGTGAATGTTGTCTACGTTGACTTTAGCGAGGCTTTTGACACCGTCTCCAGCAGCATCCTCGTTGGTAAGTTTAGGACGTGTGGGTTAGATGAAAGGACAGTGGGGTGGATTGAAAACTGGTTGTTGGCAGGTAGAGCTCAGAGGGTGGTGATCAGTGAGGCAGAGTCTAGTTGGAGGCCTGTGACAGTGATATTCCTCAGGGGTCAGTACTGGGTCCAGTCCTGTCAAGCGTATTCATCAATGACCTGGATGAAGGGATGGAGTGTACCATCAGCAAGTTTGCTGATGACATGAAACTGTGAGGGATGGCTGACACACCAGAAGGCTGTGACGCCATTCAATGTGATCTGGACAGTCTGGAGAGTTGGGCAGAGAGAAACCATATGAAATTGAACAAAGGCAAGTGCAGGGTCCTGCCCCTGGGGAGGAAAAACCCCAGGCAACAGTACAGCTCAGGGGCTGACCTGTTGGAAAGCAGCTGTGTGGAGAGGGACCTCGAGTCCTGTTGGGCAACAGGATGACCATGAGGCAGCAATGTGCTCTTGTGACCAAGAAGGCCAATGGCATCCTGTGGTGCGTCAAGAGGAGTGTGGCAAGCAGATCGAGAGAAGCCATCCTCCCCCTTTACTCTGCCCTGGTGAGGCCACATTTGGAGTTCTGGGCGTCCTGGTTTAAGAAGGACAGGGAACTGCTGGAGAGGGTACAGCAAAGGGCTATGAGGATGATCAGGGGACATCTCTCTTACAAGGAAAGGCTGAGGGATTTGGATCTTTTTAGCCTGGAGAGGAGAAGACTGAGGGGGGATCTCATAAATGCTTACAAATACTTAAAGGGAGGGTGCCAGGGGAGGGTGCCAGTCTTTTTTCAGTGGTTCTTATTGATAGGACAAGGGGCAATGGGTATAAAATCAAATATAGGAAGTTCCATCTGAATATGAGGAGGAACTTCTTTGCTTTAAGGGTGGCAGAGGTGGTGGAGTCTCTGACTCTGGAGACTTTCCAAACCCGCCTGGGCGCCATCCTGTACAACCTGCTGTAGGTGGACCTGCTCTGGCAGGGGGGTTGGACCAGACGATCTCCAGAGGTCCTTTCCAAATCCTAACATTCTGTGATTTTATGATATTAAGTCAAGGACTTTTTCAGTTTCCTGTAGAAGCTGGGAGGGAGCCTAGCCAAGAGAAGCTGGCTAAAGGAATATCCCATACCACAGATGTCATGCTCAGTATATAAAAGGGGCTCGACCAGCGCATATGGATGCACGATCACTGCTCAGGATGGGCTCAGTAATTGATCATCTGGTGGTAATCAATTGTATTGTATCACTTTTTTTTTTTTTTGTATATTCTCTTTACCATTATTATAATTTTCTCATCCATTACAGTTATATTAAACAGTCTTTATCTCAACCCATGATTTGTGGGGTTGTTTTCTCTTTTCCTCCCTCTTCTCCTGATCCTACTGGGCGTGAGGGCAGTGAGTGAATGGCTGTGTGGTCCTATTTGCTGGCTGGGGTTAAACCACTGCTCCAGAAGATGAGAATAATCACAGTCTGAACCGCTTTCTGACTCACGAAATTCTCCCCTGTGATTCAGTTTCGCTCAGCAAAGTTTTCAATGATGTACAAAACAGTTCAGCTGATTCATCTTCAAGTGGGGAGGAAAGGAAGAGTGGGCTGTTGTTATTTCTATTTTTTAATACTTGGCTATTATGGTTAATAGTTGCCTAGGAAAATAAATAAATAAATAAAAGATTAGATAAAAAATGAAAGAAAGACTTCACATAGCAGACTGCCAGCTTATGAAATTAAATACCTCTGGGTATAATGTACTCAAATGCTGTGTAGAGGAATAAAAGGGAACCAGATAATAATGACTCAGAACATATCTGTTAAGATAATCAAATCTTGTACTTTTGGATGCATACTGATCACTCCACTGCAGTTATTATTTTCTTTCTTTAATGCAGAATATATTATAGAATTTTCTACATGGATTTAGAGTATTTTTATTATATTTGTAAGTATGATGACTGAAAGAGAACTCGATACATTAATGCAAAATCCAAAAAATATAACCTAAAAATATAGGTGACATTGAAACGTTTACTGTAATTTAAAAGACTGTAAAAGGATATCCCAGAAAACTGCCAGATGTATTTTTTATCAGTGCTTTTGTGCTCACATAATGTAAGATACTTCACTAAATTCTAGGAAAATAATCCTCAATAAAAATAAATACAAGCACAATAATGATCATATCTTTTCAGCAAAAGGAAAGGTGAATTTAATCTCCAAAGATCATGTCTGTGGATAAAACAACACTGGAGCAAGCTCTATTTATGTGCTGTAGAGAGAAAAAAAAAGATTTAAGATTACCATTGTCTGCTAAGGATTGAACATGATCAAATGGGCAAACAATAGACTTTTGTGGTGAAGTAGGTTAGATAAAAAGAAACCTCTTGCCACATGAAACTATATTTGTAGTTGTGCCAGTGCCTAGTTATGGAATAGTGATAGGTGTTGTTCCATATCCTCCTTTAAAGAGTAAGAGTTTTGGTCATATCTAAAAAGATATATAACTGGAGCACACCAATAGACTCACGATTTATGTTCCCTGCACCATGGAACTAATATGGCAGAAAAATTTTATAAAGTTTTCAAACACCATCTTTAAATGATGTGGATGTGTTTCTCTGCTATTCATATTGGAAGATAGCTGTAGACCACTATTTTCCTGTGCGAAAGACACTAATTTCTCATTCATAAAAGTGTCTTTTTCCCCTTAATGTCATGCTATATATATATGTATGTACATATAAATAACATATATATATTTAACTTAAAGTATGATTCATCTCTGGAGGTTACTTCTCAAAATACTTACAAAGAGCAATAGTATCTTCAGCTTACCTTCTTCTAACTTTAATTGCTATTTTAAAGTCTAGAATATTCATTACTGTAAAAGCCAAACAGTTCCCTTGACATTTCACAATATTTTGCAAGAAGAATGATTTGCTATTGTCACTAATACAGAAAGATTTGTAGTACTGGAGTTTCAACTCCAGTTTCCTCCACTGCACCATTTTGAAGTACTTTTGCTGCTCTGAGGCAGTGGACAAGTTGCCATTGTCCAGAACATAAAACTTAAACTGAGAGTTGCTAACAGCCCCAAAGTCTTTCTTGAGCCATTTGAAGTTTTTCCGCTTATCACTACTTCCCAGCTGCAGAGTTGGTAGGAACTTGCAGAAGCTGCAATAATGCAAGCTAAGCAAGGTTACTTTTAGCTTCATTATCTTCATGCCTTCTTAAAAAAGGGGAATGCAAAGTTATTCAACGTCTATAGCATTGTATTGTCATGGTCTATAAATGTGTTTGCTGGCTGCATACCGTACTTTCTTTATCTGACCTTGCTCATTCAAAGATGCACTTGTTATAGTATGTCAGTCACTAATGAGGCCTAAAGTAATTGAGCCTGATTGAACTGGCAAGATGCTGCCTAATTATAATGATAAATGGAATTGGCTGATCAGCTATGGAGGGTGAATGGCATGGAGAACATTAAAACAAGGTCACTCTGTGAAGGAGAACCACATTGGGTTTTTTTTTAATAATTTTCTCCCTTTCCCACAGTCTTCCAAATTTAGACCCCTCATCCCACTGCATGGTTAGGCACTCAGTGTTTAACTGTAATGGGACTGCTTAGGACAATGACACAGTAGAACAGTCCAGCAGTGATCACCTCCTTCCCCTAACTATGCTCAAAAATGCATATGAAATATTTTAAAAGACATTTGACAGAAAGGTTAACAGATTTTATAGGTTCATTGTTATTGGACAATATCATCCACATGCATTGTCTCAGAGATAAAAATTTACTGGTTTTGGACCTGATAATGAGTTCTAATTTATTTTTTAAGAAAACCTTCAGTAACCCCAAAAATTCTTTATGTTCTTTGTCTTAAAATCTGTTACTAACACCAGAATGAAACTCTCAAGGATCTCCCAGTAAAAGCTCCATTTTCTGAAGTGGGATATTGCCATTTCACCTCAGAAAGTATCTAAAAAGTTCTCATAAGGAGGAGCCACAGTTCAAACTGGTGTCGAGAGCAAATGTTGCAGTTTGTCTTCTGCAAGCTGACAGAGATTGAGGGCACCTATTTTTGAATACCAGGAGAACAAGGAGATAGCTGGAAAGAGCTGGTATAAATTTAACAAGGGCAGGTTGTGCCTCACCAGTCTGACTGCCTTTTGTATTTAGATTAATCTCTTTGTAGACGAGGGGAGGTCAGTGAATTTTGTAAATTGAGTCTAGGAAGGCCTTTGAAAGGGTATCCAGTAATTTCTTGGTAGGCAGGTTGTTGAGATATGGATTGGAGAACAATGAGGTGAGTGGAGAATGGGATGGACTGCCAGGGTGAAAGTGTTGTGAGCAGGGGCAAAAAATCCAGCTGCTCTCTGCTTATTAGCGGTGTCCTTCAGGTATCAATAGTAGGACCAGTACTGTTTGCCATAGTCCTGTCTTCATCCCTTTGTCTGACCTTGTTTCCTCAGATGGATCTCAGACATACTTAACAGCTTTGTTTGAAATCATGTGTTTGTCTATGTCTCCTAGACGGACCCTGGACCTGGCTCATCACTCACTGTGTTGGAAGCTGATGACAAATTCTCTTAGCACCAAATGGGTCTGTCCACTCTGTGCAGACCTTGTGAGATGGTGCCAACTGGTGAGGGCACAGACTGAGCTGGGGTCACCCTTGGCTTCCAGATTGTCCTCCCTCATAGGCCAGACCTGCTCCTGCTGCCTTCTGACAGACAGGAGTCTCATGATGTTCAACAAAAGAAAATGCAAACTCCTTCACTTGGGGCAGACTAGTGCCCTGCAATGGCAGAGACTGGGTGCCTAATGAGCAGAAAGCAATATTACAGGAAAGAACCCAAGGGTCGCTGACGGACAAGCTGTGTGTAATTCAGCTGAGTTCCCTCATAGCAAAGAAACCCAACTAAATACTGGACTGTAATAGCAAAAGCCAGAAAGTTGAGTCAAGTGATCCTTCCCCTCTGTTGTGCCCCTGTGAGACCACAACTAGAGTAGTGCATACAGTTTGGGCCCCTCACTACAAAAAGTCAATGAAAACCTGGAATAAATACAGGGGAAGAGCACCCAGATGGTCAGGGAACTGGAGCACATGATGAATGTGGAGATGTTGAAAGAACCAAGCTTGTTCAGCCTGAGAAGGAGAAAGTTTAGGGGAGATCTTATTGCTGGCTGTCACTGTCTGATGGAAGATGAATAGGGATAGAATGACGGTGAACAAGTTACATCGTGGGAAATTCTGATTAGGTGTTAAGGAAAAAAATAATAAAACACTGAGAGGTTGGCCAGACCCTGGAAGGTGTTGCTTGGAGAGGCTCTGGAATCTCTGTCCTTGCAGAAATCCAAAGTTTCACTTGATATGACCTTGAGCAACCTGATCTGACTTGGCTTGGCTTTAAGAAGAGGTTTCTTTGGGTGACCTTCTGAGAGACCTTGAACTTGAACTATGCCACCTCTAAAGGTACACCTCCACCTTCACTTGGATACCTCTCTGCTAACCCAAAAATACCTGGATTTGTGCAAAGTGTTTGACACTGTCCTGCACAACATCCTTGTCTCTAAACTGGAGATATGGATTTGACCAATGATCACTTGGTGGATAAGGAACTGGCAGGACAGTTGCACTCAAAAAGTTACAATCAACAGCTCGATGTCCAAGTGGTGAGCAGTGACAAGTGGTTTTCCTCAGGTGTCAGTACTGGGACAAGTGTTTTTTAACATGGCAACATGAACAGTGGGATTAAGTGCACCCTCAGCAAGTTTGCTAATGACACCAAGATGTGTGGAGCAGTTGACATCCTGGAGGGAAGGGTTGCCATCCAGAGGGTCCTTGACAGACTTGAGAGGTGGGCCCATGCAAACGTCAAGAAGTTCAATAAGGCCAAGTGCAAAGTTCTGCACATGGGTTGGGGCAATCCCATGCACAAATACAGACTGGGCAGAGAATGGATTGAGAGCAGCCCTGAGGAGAGGGACTTGGGGGTATTGGTGGATGAAAATCTCGACATGAGCCACCAATGTGCACTTGCAGCCCAGAAAGACAACTGTATCCTAGGCTGCATCAGAAGAAGTGTGGCCAGCAGATTGAGGGAGGAGATTCAGCCCCTCTACTCTGCTCTGGTGAGACCCCACCTGGAATACTGCATCCAGCTCTGGAGCCCCTAACATAAGAAGGACCTGTTGGAGTGAGTCCAGAGGAGGGCCACGAAGATGATCAGAGGGTTAGAACCCCTCTCTTGTGAAGACAGGTGGAGAAGGTTAAGGTTGTTCAGCCCAGAGAAGAGAAAACTCCACANCATCCTTGTCTCTAAACTGGAGATATGGATTTGACCAATGATCACTTGGTGGATAAGGAACTGGCAGGACAGTTGCACTCAAAAAGTTACAATCAACAGCTCGATGTCCAAGTGGTGAGCAGTGACAAGTGGTTTTCCTCAGGTGTCAGTACTGGGACAAGTGTTTTTTAACATGGCAACATGAACAGTGGGATTAAGTGCACCCTCAGCAAGTTTGCTAATGACACCAAGATGTGTGGAGCAGTTGACATCCTGGAGGGAAGGGTTGCCATCCAGAGGGTCCTTGACAGACTTGAGAGGTGGGCCCATGCAAACGTCAAGAAGTTCAATAAGGCCAAGTGCAAAATTCTGCACATGGGTTGGGGCAATCCCATGCACAAATACAGACTGGGCAGAGAATGGATTGAGAGCAGCCCTGAGGAGAGGGACTTGGGGGTATTGGTGGATGAAAATCTCGACATGAGCCACCAATGTGCACTTGCAGCCCAGAAAGACAACTGTATCCTAGGCTGCATCAGAAGAAGTGTGGCCAGCAGATTGAGGGAGGAGATTCAGCCCCTCTACTCTGCTCTGGTGAGACCCCACCTGGAATACTGCATCCAGCTCTGGAGCCCCTAACATAAGAAGGACCTGTTGGAGTGAGTCCAGAGGAGGGCCACGAAGATGATCAGAGGGTTAGAACCCCTCTCTTGTGAAGACAGGTGGAGAAGGTTAAGGTTGTTCAGCCCAGAGAAGAGAAAACTCCACAGAGACCTTTTTGCAGCTTTCCAGTATCTGAAGGGTGCCCACAAGAAAGCTGGAAATGGACTTTTTACAAGGGCATGTAATGATAGGATGAGGAGTGATGAATTAAAAATGGAAGAGAATAGATTTAGATTAGATGTCAGGAAGAAATTTTTCACTATGAGCATGGTGAGACACTGGAACAGGTTGTCCAGGAAAGTTGTGGATGCCCCATCCCTGGAAGTGTTCAAGGCTGGGTTGGATGGGGCTTTGAGCAACCTGGTCTAGTGGAAGGTGTCCCT
>VZSF01006645.1:40578-103957 GCA_013398295.1 Chionis minor | reverse complement strand
CATCCAGCTCTGGAGCCCCTAACATAAGAAGGACCTGTTGGAGTGAGTCCAGAGGAGGGCCACGAAGATGATCAGAGGGTTAGAACCCCTCTCTTGTGAAGACAGGTGGAGAAGGTTAAGGTTGTTCAGCCCAGAGAAGAGAAAACTCCACAGAGACCTTTTTGCAGCTTTCCAGTATCTGAAGGGTGCCCACAAGAAAGCTGGAAATGGACTTTTTACAAGGGCATGTAATGATAGGATGAGGAGTGATGAATTAAAAATGGAAGAGAATAGATTTAGATTAGATGTCAGGAAGAAATTTTTCACTATGAGCATGGTGAGACACTGGAACAGGTTGTCCAGGAAAGTTGTGGATGCCCCATCCCTGGAAGTGTTCAAGGCTGGGTTGGATGGGGCTTTGAGCAACCTGGTCTAGTGGAAGGTGTCCCTGCCCGTGGCAGAGAAGTTAGAACTAGACAATCTTCAAGGTCCCTTCCAACCTAACGCATTCTGTGAAGTGCCATTGGACATAGAGATACACAGCTATGTGAAAAAAAACCCAACAAAAAACGTTTGCAAAAATTAACTGTTTTACATAAGAATGATAGGTGGAAGAGTTGTACACTGCTTTCCCCCCACCCACCCCCCACTCCCCCACCCGCCAGCTCTTTCCAATACAGTTTAAAAGATTGAGCAAACAGTTCGTGTATGTTCATTCTTACAGATTCTTACAGATTTCAAATTCTTGCAGATTTTGAGAAAGGCTAGGGAAGAGAAACAGAGTCAAGCCACCAATCATTGTGTTGAAATATTCCCATCAGATTTTTGTGTGCTAAGTAAACTCAAGGAACAGGGCAGAAAATTTTATCAGTGGCTGTAAGAGGCTGCTTAAAGGAAGATCATTGAAGCTGAAGTTCAGAAATTCTAAGGTTTAATGAAACTCCATGGGTAGGTTTATCTTATAATTCAGATCATATTTAGAAGAACACAACTAATAAGAATTGATTTATAGATGTGTTTAGGCTTAATTGAAAGTAAGATTTACCTGTCTTAAGTTCAAGATGACTGTGTGTTAATACACAGAACTTCATTTCAAGTAAGTGTTGTGTCTAATTAAAACCTGATATCCATGTGCATTTTTTCTGTGTATTAATCTTCATGTTGGGTTGGGGTTTTTTTTCTATTATATGTTAAAATCTGTTCTAAACAGTCGAATTACTTTTGGTCTCGAGGCATTTGATATTCATAAATAACCCCAAAACACTGACCTTAGAAATTAATTTGTAAATATTTTCCTTCAGAACCATTTTTAGTACAAATAATAAAGAAAAGAAATAAAATGGCAAAATTCTCCAGAGACCATAGAGTTTTTGAATGGCTATCTTTGTTAACCAAATGTTTGTCATCCACTACAGCTACAATATATATAAGCTTTAAAGCTTTTAAATTATTACAGATATGAATATGAATAATATTAATAGGTACTTTCTATTATGAATTAAATTTCTAATTATTATTCATAAGTTCTGGGATTTTTCATTACTATTATGGGCCTCTGATTTACATAGTAATGTTATTATGTCTTATAATTAGACAGCACATAGACACTGTTCACAACTGATGATAAGAATGGTTCACTACCTCCTCATTGCTGAATTTCAGGGTGATTAATAATGTGCAGCTTTTATAATCTGGGAGTCTAGCACACAGTCAGTAACTTTATGGGTGTAGCCAAGCTCTGTTTGCTAAATTTCAAAGGGTTTGAAGAGGTGATCTAAATAGTATTTCAACATTTCATGTTTACTGGAAAGCAAAGCTTATTATTGTGGAGCTGTACGTGGTTTGCATTTGTTGGATAGTGGAAATTGGAGAAGAGAAAGAAAGACTGTGGAATACATTCAGAAGATAAACCAGATTTCTCTGATTAGTGTGCAAGGATATGAATACCATATTTACCAATGAAAGATAGCAGGTCAGTAGTGAATGTTGAATACCATCGTTTAACAACTGGGATATAAATGCATAGGAAGTAAAAAAATTCATAGACATTTGGATGTAAAGCAGTCTGTCATTGAAGTTTTCAAGAACAAATCAACATAACATGGCCAATTTAAGAATTCACTTTTTAAGCATGTAGGACTTTTATGTACGTAGTTACCTGATCAAGCAACCAACTATCTGACCATGGCTGCCCGTGAAAAGGAGTGTACCTGCATATTACCTTTTTCATAAGATATCAAGGAAAAAGTCTGGGTCAGCTGGAATACCTTGGCCACATAAATCATTATAATACTAGAGAATAAGTCTTATGAGGAGCTGCTGAGGGAACTGGGGTTGTTTAGCCTAGAGAAAGGAAGGCTGAGGGAAGACGTTGTTGTTCTCTACAACTACCTGAAAAGAGGTCGTAGAGAGGTGGGGATTGATCTCTGCTCCCAAGTAAGAAGCAATAGCACAGGAGGAAATGGCCTCAAGTTATGCCAGGGAACTTTTAGATTGGGTATTAGGGAAAATTTCTTCATGGAAATGATTTTCAAGTATTGGAAGAGTGTGCTCAGGGAAGTGGTGGAATTGCCATCCCTGCAGGTATTTAAAAGACATATAGACGTGGTGCTGAGGGTCATGGTTTAGTGGTGGCTTTGGCAGTGTTAGGTGGATGGTTGGACTTAATGATCTTAATGGTCCCTTCTAACCTCGATGATTCTGTGATTCTATGAAGTATGACTTAATGTCTTCAGGTGTAAGGCGCATAAACTGAAGTGTCTACATGGAAGTAACTACACATGGAGTAGACATCTAAGATTAGATTATAATCACTACAGGATTTGCCAATACATTCAAAGCTCATTTATACTGACAAGCAACTCCTAATGCTCCATTCATGCTAATAAATTAAATCTGCCCAGGCAGATTCTGGGCCCTGAAGTCACCTGGCAAGACTGGAACATGTTTATGCCAGTTAAGTGTCCTGAGTTTTAACCTACAAATTGTCTATTGTACTGGTCCTTGTACCATTTTAATAGTGAGACAGTGCCATGAATTTTCCAAGATTAATGATGGCTGGAATGAGTCATATTAATAGCATGAAATTTTCTAAGAGTTTCCTGTCACATACACTTTGCTTTCCACTGCCAGGAACATAGTCAAACCTGGCTGAATTTATTGTGGTAGAAACAACATAACTGTATACTGCAACTTGAGATGCTTAGGATGTCCCACCTGCCCTTCAGCTGCGACTCCAGAAGAAGAATGCTCCTCCATGGCTCCCATATCATATCTCCAGTCTTGTATGGATATCTTGCATACCCAAGAAAATCTCAGATAACACCAGCTAAATATGGGCAAGGGAATAGAACTCCATGTACACTGAATTGCCCTACAGAATCCTTCAGGCTTCACATCTTACAGCTCCATTACCTTTAATAGGACTCTAGGAACCAAGATAACACGCAGATGCCTAATTTATTTTTGAAATCTACCTGGAAAGCTGGGAATTTTCTGTTTGTTTATGGGAATAAAATGAACCTTTAAAATCTAAAGTTATTTATTAATGCTTTTCAGCAAGATTGTATTATATCATGAATGCTTTATTGTTATGTAGGTTGTGCTTTTCTGTTACAGTAATTTTAACATTAATAAATTTCTCTGCTTTAGAAATGTGGACTATGCCAAAAAGCAATACATTTGGACAACTCAAACAAAATATTGGTGTGAGTTAATGACAGGAGAAAGAGGGCTATTTTGATGAAATAATGTACACGTATACATACACAACATATATGTCTGTTTCGGGGTAAGAGTTTAACATTTCAATAAGAATTGTGTTATCTGAGGAAAAAACCCAGGGGACAAAGAGGAATTCTCACTCATGGTTTTCAGAAGAAGAAAATTGGAACTATTAGTTAGAACCTAAAAGAAACCTTAATCCATGAACCAATAGAGCATGGCTTGATTGCTAAATCTCTGTAGAGCTCTATCAGAGTTGATGGAGCTCCATGTAGCCAAAATAATCTGTCTGAAAATGATAAATTTCTGGGTTATGGTTAGAAAGAGGACTATTACATGTTATTTCAAGAGATAGTGACGAGTATAGGGTGAGGAGAAGTAACACTGACTGAGAGAAGCCATTCTGAAAAAATACAGAAAACACTAACTCTAAAAAAACCAATAGATATTAATCGAAGTTTCAGGGAATTACAAATTATGCAACTGAAAAGATATAGATGTTGCCTGTTGAAATGTAAAAATAACCGAGGGAGAAAAATAATCGAATTGTTTTGGCAAAGTAATCCTTAATTGTTAGTGGTTTGAATTAATCCTATGGCATTTTTTCCATCACTTTGGTAAATACAGTGAGAAAATGTTCTGACTTGTTATCCATTATTTCTTTCAACATCATTAGCAGCCTCCAAGAAACTTTGAAGAAAACTGATTGTAATGAAGTTAGTAATACATATATTTTATCAGAAAAGGTTACATCTGTCTAGCATTTTAATTTGGCTACCTCTTGCTAATCTAGTGGTTAGAATTATGATAAAAAACATTAGATCAGGTAGAATGAATCAACCATTACAGACTGGAGAAAAGTCAATATTGACACTCCCAATGATCTCATATGTACCTTTCATGTATAATTGGTTGATGCTATTATGTATCTGTGATCAGGGAGGAAAGTCCTGTAAGGTTAAGTTCAATAATCCTCACAAGAAATGACCATTAGAGGACCTGAATATTCTTGATAAATTTTAGATTAACAAAGAAGATGACATTTACGCACAAGATATGAGCAATGATTAAAACAAGATTATGAAGAAGGGATCACACTGTGGTTTCACTAATGTGTCATCATTTCAACAGTTTAGGTTTCTATAATGGTGCTCGCTTCAGCTGCTCTGGGCAAAAGAACCCCAGAGACAAAGATTTTCACTAAAATAACATTTACATTTTTGTAAAACAAGTATAAAGCTGAGTCTTTTGCAGCCAATTCTACATGTAGTGCTTTGTTCTGATGTTATCCTCTCTTTGTTTATGGTAATGTAATGTAAATGATATAGGAAAGTTCAAAATCCTGAAGGAAGTGAGGAAAGCAAGGAGTACAAACCCTGGGTTTCACCAGAACAGGCTTTGGCTTGCTCAGAAATCATAGATAGGATCCTGTGAGATACAGCTGTGAAGGGCAGAAGAGCTTAAGAAAACTGTAAAATCGTTGAGAACAACGTCCTCCAAGTGCAGGAATGATCCATCCTCATACTTAGAAAAACAAGCAGACTTATGAGGAGACTATGATGAATAAACAGGCGTACTCATGAGTAAGCTCCAAAACTAAAAGTAAACATATACAGGAAGTCAAAACAAGGTGAGGATATAGTGGAGGAATACAGAAACATAGCCATGACATGCAGGAATCCTAACAGAAAACTCTAGCTCAGCTAGAGTTGAAATTGGCTAGGGATGTCAAGGATAACAAGGAGACCTTCTGTGACTACACTGACAGTAAAAGAACCAACAAGGAAAATGTTGACCCACTGCTGAAGGAGGTGAGCAATCTAGTGACAGTGAATACAAGATGAGGAGGAGGTTGCTTTGGTTTTCCCTAACAAGTTCTACCAGGCCTATATGTTTAGAGGTGAGGTTGCAGGAGAGAAACTACCAACATCATAGTTAATTTAAAAGCTTTCTTCATATTACATGACTGTAATGTATACAATTCACAATACTTATAGAAAGCAGATAAAAGAAATGCTGTGTTCCAGAAATGGTTGTTAAAAAGACCAGAAATAAAGCAAAGACTGTCTTTCATCCTTACTTTGGTACAAAGTATGCAAACAAATATGTATCTGTTCATCATTCCATGAAATGGTCACATGTCTTTGCTTCATGCTCACTAGAGATGTGCAAAGTACTTTTGTACAGATATTGTGCAGACATACTTCTACTTCTTTTCCCGAGTTAAGATCATACTTGCAATAATTACAGATTTTCTGCTCAGTGAGATTTATAGGCTGAAGATACTGGGTTGATTCTCTGATTCATCCTGCTTTGCTGGCCTCCTTCTCTTACCCTTACATCATCCCCAATACCTACAGCTATTTTTATTGAAAATTTCAACTGCCCGGAATCTCAGGTCAATGATCTCATTTTTAGCGAGTATTTCCACACATTGCAAAAAAACCCTCCAGAAGTCTGTAATACAATCTTCTAGACAACACACCACAGTCCAAGTCAGCATGGTCTGTACCTACACACACACATCTAAAACAGAGGATCTCAACAAATCCTGCCAGAGCCAAGCTCCTCATAGCACCTTGGTAATGGGAAACAAATTTACAATTATCTACATGACCTGTAGTTGCTGCTGGAATAGTTCTGTAGATGTACTGACTATCTTCCCATATAGATTGAGGATTTATTTTTCTTATCCCATATCCACGGACATTAAAAGAAATTCCAGGACATTAAAAGAAATATTAGTGGCTTTGTGTAAACAAAAGCACAATGAAAAATTGGTAAATGGAAGCTATGTAGCTGAAACAAGTTTCTAATGGCAAGTTTCCTACTGAGAGAAGCTTTATTTCTCCTGACTCTTCTTTTATATTTTTATGTGCAGAAGAAAGACACTGCGAGATACAGAACAATGAGCAACATTGCACCATAGCTTTGGCACTGTCAAGCTGGTCAGTATATAAACAGTGATAATGCTACTGGTTAGCTCAGACATTTTTGGATTACTGAAAGTTGACTTGAGGCCTACTGAGTGTTAGAGCAGATTTAAGAGACTGAGATTGCTATTCTTTTTGCTTGGAGTCACTGGAATATTGTGTGGTGTGGCAGTGTCCTTGCTAGTCTTGCTTCCCATCAGTATGTTTCTGACCTGGAGGCAAAAAAACAGAAACAGGTTGTATAGAACTAAATAATAGTTTCCTGTCTTAGAGGGATCCCTTTGTGTCAAAGAAATCTATCCTACAATAAATCTCAGATAAATGAGCTTTCTTTTTTCTTTGTGCCAAAAGAACAACTTAGTGAAACAACAAGGAGGAAGCTGCCTGTATTAAGAAACAGAGGCAATTTTACATCTCAGGTCTCCAGGTAATTAGGTGCTAAAGCTTTTTGTCAGTCTGGGCTTCTTACTGTCAAAGAGGGAGAGGAGTTGCAGATTTCATATTCACGTGCCAAATATATTTAAAACCAAACTTGCAGCAAGTAACCTCTGAATTTTACTACCCTGAGCCTTCAGAACAGAGGGTATAACCTGGAAGGATGGCTGTTGTCTTTCACCTCTGACAAAGGACTTTTCTAATTCATTGACTCCTACAGATCTTGCAGTGGAGACATTTTTACAGCTGTGAGAAAAATACAGGTCATTAGCTCAGTACATGAGGGATATCAGATACTCTGCTTCCTTGCAAGTATCTTCACAGAAAAGAGTAGTTTTGATACAGATTGTTTCCCCCGAAGGGTTTAAAATAGAATTTGACCATATATGGATAAAAAAGTAGCAGGGAGGAAGGGAAGAAAAGTGAAGGGAAATCGATATCATCAATGTCCCCACCAAATGAACAGCTGATCTGGTCAGATTTCCAGTAGAAATATGACCGTGGATAAAACGCAATAATACTGAAATCGATTTGATGTGACTGATCTCATGATAGTCAAATCTCCTTTATTATGAATGAGAATTGCAGTATTACTTTACAGAAGTGGGTAGGAGGTGGACTGTCACTACACAAAATATGCTCTTAGCCCCCAAACATGCATGCTCACTGCAGAAACAGAACATTTGCTTTGGTATTTTTCATGGCTACCTGCTCACAATTATACCTTATAGTTAAGGAGGAACTCCAGCTGCATTTGACTCTAACAGTTTCTTTACAGTCACACATAATTTCCTACACAACTTTACTCTGATATAAAAGCTGATAAAACCACGATGACGTCTTTACTACTGAATAAATAAGGAAAAAGTAAGGGGTCAGAATGAAAGGTTTTCCATTGCCTGGTATGAGAAAATACAGAAATATTTTTCTTAAAGACAAAGTTCTTTCTAGGCACAACTTTTATAAATTTTAGAATGTATGCATTCTAAATGCTTACAAGTCTTCTCAGAAAATGGTTCAGTAATATAGTAAACTGTAAATATTAATGTTAGGTCTCCTACTGTTGAGTCAGAAATGCTGCAGAGACTTCCTGCTGCAGAGTGAGACAAGCTCACATTTCTTTCTCAGCTTTGTTCAAAAAATCTTGGTGGGCTAATCTGCTCTTGCAAGTTTTTGGCTGGGTCAATATTTGTCTCTCCACACTATTCTGACCTTGCACTGAATCCGATGTTTTCTGACAAGTGGTGGTGGTGTAAAGTTTGAGTAAAATCTGGAACTCAAAATAACCTGAGGGGTGGTCTGCACCATGTGTTCTGGCTAATTCTACAGAAATGTGATTGTGTGTCTGTGTCTGATCTAAATCAGGCTAGTCCTGCTGGGTAACATAACAGTGTGGAGACCTGGTATTGGTGACTGTGGAAGCACAACACCCTTACTGCACATTTGGTACATGACTTCTCACACTAATGTCTGAATTTGCCTGTGGAAAGCAATTGCAACAGAGATGAACCTGTTTCCCCATGAAAAATCCATAGCTGAATTAATTTAGAAGTTTCATAATGCAAGTTATGTACAAGGAGTAGACTACACAAGAGCTTTTAGTTGCAAAGCTGTGGAACTTGGTCTAATATGGCACACTAAAATAAATTCTGAATATACTGAGAAAGCCAATACCCTAATTTTTTAAGAACCCAGAAAAAAGTGTTTGAGGGGTTAGGCAGTTTGCCTTACACTAATTTGCCAGTGGTTTTTTTCCTAAGACAAGTACTTCAAGGTACAAATATTACCCTGTGAACAATTGTTTTTTGATGCATTAATGCTGTGAGTGTCTTGCTAAGACATTACAATGAATAATCACGAGCAGTGCTCTACATCTAGCCTCAGACAGAAAGGGCTTGTTAGGGATGTGGAATGAGTAATAAGAATCCTTGAAAGTGGAATCTGCTTTATTCTTCACTGGAAAGAAATATAAATATGACCCAAATTATGACATATGCAGCTTTACTTGTTCAGACCAGTGTTAGAGGAAGAGGAAACACACATCCTTTCTGCATGAAGCTGATGGAGCTTGCACTTCCTGATCAGTTTTGCCTGTTTTCTGCATCAATACTTACAGATCCCACCCTTGCATAGTTTGCATGAGTACAATTTTCCCACAGATGTCAATGGGAATAGCTCATGTGTAAGTGTTGGTGCCACTGTTTTGGTGCCATGACTGAACACTCTGCCATCAACAAATTAATATGTTCAGGTGGTGTGTGAGAGGGAGGGAGTCATGGTTTGGGCTGGACTGGCCAATGAAAATGATTGACAGATGCTCTCCCCCACCTCGTTCTGCAAGAAGAGGAGGGAGAGAGAGAAAGACACGAGTTCAGAAAAAACTAAATTACTTTAATGAAAATATTAATAAATTAATAAATTAATAAAAAAGAAAAGAATATATACAATATGTACAAAACCAGTATCAAGGTCCCAGAATGACGATTGCATCACCAATAGGCATCAGGAAATGCCAGTCTGGACTCAGTGGTGGATGGGATCTGGATTCAGGAATGCATGGATTGGGATCAGAGGCAAACAAACAGACAGAGTCCTCCTCGGATGCTGGCCATTGAAGAAAGAGAGCTGACCTTTGATCCCTCAGCTTTTACACTGAGCATGAGGTGGATGGGATGGAATACCCTGTTGGTCAATTTTGGGTCACCTGTCCTGTCCGCTCCTCTCTGCAGGTGCCACCCCTCTATACTTCTCCACTTCTGACCCTCCAATGGGGCAAATAACAAATTTGTCTGCCCTTGGTTATTATAAGTATAAGCAAGAGCCATCCCTTGCATACCATGCCTTGGCATCAACCAGAAACATGGGCCTTATCCTCCGAGAGCGAACAGTTTCTGCGCAGTATGCTGTTAATTTCAAAAAGTTCAGTTAGTTAGAAAAGGCTTAGCTGCAAAGTAAAATTGATGAACAGAAAATGGGTTCTGTTTGACCTCAAACTGGGACAGAGGGTTAAAGACGTCTATATAGTACTGCACCAAGCAGTATTTTTATAACAATTAACACCAAATCTTCACCAAAAGGAAGATTTTCCTTTTCATACAAAATGAAAAGATAGCAAGGAGGTAGTAAGCTACCTGACTAAAGTCAGAATACTGGAAATCAGAGCTAGTTTTGCTTTATCTTTCATCTTTTTACCTTTGAAATTTCTTTCCTGTCATCTGAAAAGGCAGATAGACAGATAGAAGGAAAGAAAAAAAAAAAAAAAGAAAACAAAGCCCCAAAGCTTTAATAAAGTGTGTGACAGAACAGACAGACAGCTAGTGAAGAGAGGAGACATCTTTGGCAAAGTGAAGTGACATTGAGAGCTTTCAGAGATGCTTGCTGTGTTCATGCTGGAGAAATCCTTTGTGTGTGCAATAATCTACAGCCATAGCCTTGAAGGCTTCTCTCTCTATTACCTTTCCCCTTCCTGCTATCTTATTTCCCAACATACCTGAAAACCAGCAAAATGAGCTGGAAAGCTCTCAGCTGTTTTTTATACTATGAAGTGATTAGACAGACAAATAAAGAAAAGTATGTTTGGGGTTTTTTTTGTTATTCTTGTTTTGTATTTTCTTCCTTCATGTGGCTTTTAGTACTTGGTTGGTTGGGTTTTGCTTGTTTCAAAGAAAAAGCTGTTTTACACTTTCAGAGTGCTGTTACCACCAGTGAGCATCAACAGTAATGGACTTCATGTATAATTCATGCAATCAAAACTTTGTGACTGTGCAAAATTGTGTACCCCACATCCTGTGCCTCCAAATCGGCTTTTATAAACTGTCAGAAGTTACAGCAGTGCCGCTCACTGAGTGGCCATAAACTGAAGCAATAATGAAGCTCCATGAACAGCACCATAGAGAGTTATTTAATCAGCCTCTCTCTTTAATTTTGATCAGCTGACAGGTGACCAGAAGTACTGAAACACTAAAAGGAAAAAAGAAAACCTGATCCAGTTATCACTAAACAGAATAGGAAACATATAAAGAGATTTTAATCCAGGTTTTACTTTTGATGGCATAGATTAAAGATTACTTTGAAAACACCTAAGCATTTGTAGTATTAAATACTGAAAATACACTATCCAGCTTAATAATTATGGAATCAGATAGGAATTACTGAAGTAAATGCCTTCAAGGCATTGTGACCAGGGAGGTGTGTTATCTCAAATTTGCATGTGTCTTAGAGTTTTTTAATAAGATTTAAAAATAACATCAACTTCCCAGCTCCCCAGATTATACTTGTGCTCCTTTTCTTTCTTCCTCTTCCCATTTACACTGATTTCATCTAATCAATGGCTTCCTGAATTTAGGCAATACTGACTGTGCTGCCTCAAGAGACAAGAGCAGAAAGAGAGATTTGTGAAATCTAAATCCACTCCATTTTATTAAGTGCACCAAGAGAAAACTCAGCTGCTGAGTCAATGAATCCTTATTTTTGCCATTGAGTCCAGTGAGTGTGACACCTCAGCCATGAGCTGAGCCCAAGCACAGTGAAAAACTGTGGAGAATGATTTTATTCTGTCCACAGCTGGTAATGGGTAGCTTACCTCCACGTAATCTGAGCATTCCTTCATTTTCTGCAACCTGATGACAAATATGTATGCTATCCACATATGTCCATCTCTGATTCTTCTTTTCTAAATGCCTGATACAAATATTATCCAGGGCTATGAGAGGTTAATTATGTCTCTGTAAAAGCATACTAAATTTTATCATATTGAGATGTGTCAGCATTCAGTGTTGATGTTTAGCTACTGGATTTAGGACTTAGACAAAGGATAACTTACTTTCTTTGAATCACTTGTCAAGTTTTCTCCTTCTATCATGTCCTCCCTTATTTGTTGAAACCTATAAAGTCTCCAGTTTTTCAGTCTCACAGCTTGCACAACACCCTCCATGCCTGCATCATCCATGATACTAAAAGCAGCGCATCTAATTCATTTTATCAGGAATGGTTGCTCTGAGGTGACTTTGTATGGGAAATTTAATATAAACTGAAAATCTACAAATATTGTACATTCAGATTGCACTGTATGCTGGAGTATGTCACAATAACTATTCTGAAAAAAAAGGAGCTCGGACAAGTGCACAGTGGCCACAAAAAAGTTCAGTAGTTTAACTTATAACTTATCTTCTTCAAAAATTCATGGGAACAGTTTTCTCTGCACATGTTCGTGTACCTTATTAGTGTCCCATGTCTTCAATAACATTCACGTCTTAATAGATGGATAGTTGTATCCCTTGTAGCTTGAGTTTCTGTGTAAAACCTCTGCATAGCATCTGTGGAGTGGAGATAATGTCATGGCATGGGGCCGGACGGGCAACCGAGGTGAACTACAGATGTTCTCCCCTACCTCTCTCTTCAAGGAGAGGAGGGACAGAGGGACTTGAGAGTTTAGAAAAAACTAAACTACTTTAATGAAATATCAATAAGATAATAAAAAAGAAATAATGAAATATATACAAAACTGTATCAAGTTCTCAGGATGATAATCATATCACCAACAGGCACAAGGAAAGCCCCAGATGGGACTCGGTGATGGACAAGAGCTGGATTCTAGATCTGGATTCAGGATTGGGATCAAAAGCAGATGAACAGAAAGAATCCTCCTCGGACACTGGGCATTGAAGAAAGAGAGCTGACCCTTTGACCCCTCAGCTTTTACACTGAGCATGAGGCAGATGGGATGGAATACCCTGTTGGTCAGTTTTGGGTCACCTGTCCTGTCCGCTCCTCTCCACAGGTGCCACCCCTCCATGCTTTTCCACTTCTGACCCTCCAATGGGGCAAATAACGAAGTTGTCTGCCCTTGGTTGTTATAGCAATAACTATAAGATTCTCTCTGCATACCATCCCTTGACATCAACTATAAACATGGGTCTTATCACTCTGAGACCAAATAATTTCTGCACAATATGCTGTTAATTTCAGAAAGTAGAAGAGATCTAGCTGCAAAGTAAAATTGATGAACAGAAAACGGGTTCTGTTTTACCTCAAACCAGGACAGACAGAAAAGCCAAAGTAGTAATAACATACAGGATAGGAATATGTTTGGGATCAAAAAAGAAATACCATAAACTTCTACTCAGAAGTACATGAAAATGCCTACAGCTGCTGTTTGATCTTTTCAAAACATTCCTGGATATTACAAAATCCCATTGCAAATCTAAGGCAGAAATATCAGATACTCCGCTTGCAATTCTGCATCTGAATCTAATATCATGGGTGCCAACTTTTAACTACCCTTTGTCCTTCCTCATGGCCATGGATGAAACAAGTGACACTTTGTCCAGTCTCTGATTTCATTTATGCAGCGGGTTGTTCATTCTTCTAAGGTTTCTGCATCTGATTCAGGGGACCTATAAAACAAAGAGTCACCTTTATTACAGGTATGTTTTATCTCATGAACATTACTGACAACTTTCTACATAAAACAAAGACAAAATCAATCCTGGCAATATTAATGTGTGTAAATCAGCTGAGCAGAAGCACACTGAACCAAAATACCATTTGGAAGGGTATAGACAGAAATAATTCAGGAAAATCTCTTTAACTTCTACAAGTAACAATCAACACAAACAAGCCCCTCAACATTTATACAGAACACTGTTCACCTGTTTCTAAAAAGATCAGTATGCCTCCCACCCAGACCCTGCTTTGAAACGTAGTGGTCCAGAGTCTTGAAAATGTTGAGCATCTAACAAATTGCTCTTGTACTTTGTAATAGGCTGCATCGTTAATTACAAAAAAAACAACAAATGTTTTTTGTGTGAGATGGCCTACAGATAGTGTTCATCTTGAAGTATATGCTACATGGAGGAATTTGTGTCAGACACTACCCACTCTTTTCTCCCAGCTTATTAGGTCCTGACTGTAAATGAAGAAGGGTAAAGAAAATTATGCCAATCATAAGTACAGACAAAACACAGCAAACACACAAAAATTCCATTGCAGAAATAGCTTTGAATTTTCACCCATCTTCTTTGACATTTTTAGTCTTCAGCTTTGTCTTGTCAATTAATATTATTGTTAGACAAAGGCTGTGTCTACAGGGATAAAAGTAGGAGAATTTCCAGGATATATCAGCACCAAAACCCAGAAGACAACCCTCCACCCTGCCTCTGTGTGAAGAGTGTCTAAGAGTGGAGAGGAGCTGCAAAGTATGCTAGGTTTCTTCCCCATACAGTTTTGTCTCAGGCTTTCACTTGACTGAGATGTGACCGGAGACAAGATGAAACATCTTTAAGACGTCTAGAACAGGAAAGGAAATGCAACATTCTCTGAATAAATGTCCTATGAGAAAAGTATCTATTTCATCATTTGTATCCATAGAACCCTTTTATTTGTAGAAGTAATAGAACATGATTACCTGAAAGCTACCTAGCTAAAGAAACCAAACTAACTGCAAACCATTAAGATCCTGTATCTTCTCTACTCAGGAAAGTACAAACCTACTGCCTGTACAGTAAAAGAAAAAACCCCACCCTGTATATTATGGGCTATATTGTAGATCTTGGGTTCCCAATATGTCTGCAGAGCTAAGACATGGCAGCAATAGCCATATGTACCTTCTGCATGTTTGGTAAGTTGGCCAGATAGATCGAAACACCAGAGGGGCCCCATGATACACTATAAGAGCATGAAGAACTGTGAATTGTGGAGGCTGGACCAGTCCTTTTTAAAGCTCGTACTGGATATGGAGGGCAGCCTGAGCCAGAGACCATCCCATTCAGATTGATGAGATGTTTTGGTACAAAGCTCTAACAACTCTAAGACAGAACTGTGCTTGTTAAATGGTGTTACTAAGCGAGAGAATCTGGTCCAAATTCTTTAGGCTTTCTTAGTATTTCTGGGCTGTGTATATTTGTCATTTTTCCCACATGAATTTATAAAATTGGTGTCTGAAGAAATAAAAAAACAACGCACACTTCCTTTTGGTCATTAACTTTGTGAAACATGGGTAATTTCAGAATTAATCTCAATTTTTTCACTATTACCAAGACTTTTTTATTTAGGCAAAGTATTGTATAATTACAATGTTTCAAACAAAATTTTACTTTCACTCATGATTTACATCTTGGCAATGTAAGAGTTGCACACAGTAGGATCTCCTTGGATGGGGTTCTCCTGACACCTGAAGAATGAGGCTTTCTCTTCATCACTAACTAGTAGCCTCTCCTGCATTTCTGTATAAATAGAAAGAGACATGTCATGTTTGCAAGGCTAAATATCCTTGCTCTTCTTGGTTCTGCAATATAATTAATTTTTGTTTTATTCATTGCATTATTAATGTGCATTTTCTCTGTAACTTCATTCAGACCCCATTTCTGACCTCAGATAAAACGGACTTATGTGTTTTACATCCCTTTGCATTTTGTATTTCAATTTTCAACCCTCTAACTTCTGGACACAGCTATTTTGATACTGCAGGGAGAATGTTCTCATTCACTGATTTCTCTAACCATGTAGCAGTCCAGATAAAAACACTAGATTTTTTTTTTTCTTGACGGTGGGAGTGAATTTGGGATTCAAATCCAACTGTAGCAGTTTTGACACATTAAGGCTAAATTTTAGAATGTTTCAAATTATGCTCATATGCCTAGGATGTCCTGTATTGCTAATACTTAATTTCTTGCTCTGTAAATTGCCTTTTGGCCACACAATGTATAAAAAAGGCATTAAATGAAACCAAACTCTGACCCAAAAACCTATGTGGTACTTGCATATGCATACACAGCCACTATTTTACAAGACACAGATAGTGCCTCCATATCTGAAAGAAGACCTAGCTTCTGTAGTGTGTAGAAATAAGAAAATCTTTTGCTGTTTCCAAGACTGTGCTTTCTCTTGCCTTTTATGTGTGAACTGGTAAAGTATTTTCTATCATACTGTAAGAGTTAAGGTTGCAAAAGTCAACAGTACATGCCTGAATCCCCGCCAGAATAAGTGTCTTTTATGCCACTTCATGTTTTATGCAAATTAGTTTTTTGCTTGATTTTCTATTGCTAGAATATATTAAGCCTTAATGGATTTAGACAAGAATTGGATTGCAAAAAAAAAAAAAAAAAAAAAAAAAAAAAAAAAAAAAAAAGATAGAACTACTGTCATAATCTTTACGGACAACTAAAGTAAAGAATGGGAAAAAGTACATAGGGTGAAGGGTGTCAGGATTAGAAGAGGGGAAATTTTGTAAGGTCCTTTACAGCAAATGTTGTGAAAATTGTGAATCTGGATATACAATGAGATCTCAAACTATGTCCACTGCGATGAATATTTTAAGAATTAATAGTGAATTCCTATGTAAGTGTAACTGAGGCGAATTCTGCAAAAAATTTGTCTTCCTCCAGCCTAGACTATCATATTCTATATATTCATGTTTAATGCCCATTTACCCAAAACCATAAATTTAGCTAGAAATACCTATTGTAGTAAAACAAAACACTTAAATATGTAGTTGAAAATGTTAAGGAAGAAGATGAAGTATAAAGATCTTTAAAGATGCACATACCTGTGAAAAATCTCACTAGGGACTTTATTCCTGTCTCATTAAGCCACCAGGAGCTCTGCAACTATCTCTACTGGGGACACCAGATGAATTCCTCATCTCATAAAAAGGTCTATGTACATTTACTAAATCGTGTGAATGACTTTGCAGGATTGAGGGTTTTAAGGTCACCTGATGGTCCTCATTCTATAAATTAGTACATATAAGAAATCCCATTGTCTGTCATTCCTAGGAATGGTCTTTCTGAGAAGAAAAAGCTGTTCGTTTGTTGCATTATGGGTTTGTTTTATTTTGTTTTCATTCACTGAAAGGATTACTTAATGGCAATAAGATGAGAAAGAGGGAGAGCTAAATCTGCATGAAAGTGCATAGTTATATTACTGTCCTTCTTTATGAGATGCTTCCAGCATTCAAAACATTTCTAGAAAGTAACTCTCCAGTAGGTAGGAAACAGACCACTTACCTCAATATATATACCACAAAAGAAACAGAGCAAAAAACCTCCAGTGGAAGCCTTGGTGAATATTTTAGTATTTTACCTGTTTGTCTTGAAATAAGTGACCCTTTCCTAGATACGAAACATATCTATTTCTAATGTCCTATACAGTCTTGTTGGTTAAAAGGTTTTGCACTGCAATTATAACTCCAAAACAAACAAACAAAAATAACAGTTCTTTTTTCCTTAAGAAATATAATGAAAGCCTGGTGACTTTTTGTCATCTTGTGAATCATGTCCTCCTGTGGCAGGTGCGGATGCCATTCTGAAAATTCTGAAAGATTAATATTCACTGACATAGACAGATAGAGATGTCTGGATAGACATTTCTCTGTTGGCTTGTTTAATTGCTTTTTAGAATGCTTCCAAAACGGACTTCTCCAACAGTTCTAATTGTACTGGGCAGTAGTGAGTGTCAACAGATTAGAACAACTTTAGTTGACTCAGAAATAGTTCAGAGTTGAGCTGTGCAGAATCAACAAACAAAACAACTGGAATCATGGAAGCTAAATGTATCTGTTACATCCTTGGGCGTGTAGTCCTTGCTTGAAAGTCACCTTAACCTCTCATGCCACTACAGATCAAGAGTCTTATTGCATGAGAACTTGGAGGAAGGTCATCCAAGGAAAACACAAAGTTTGTGAAACATGGTGTTTGTCGTCAGATTCTGTTTTTCCCTAGTGCCTGACGTGAAACTGATCCCATGATACTTCTGTCTTTTTAAGAAGCATCTGTTGAAATACAACATCCCTGGGACAGCCTGGGGCAGACCTGTTACTGCAGACCTCATGTTAACAGATGCAGATTCCTTTGACTTCCTCCAGTGTTCTTTCAGCTGTGTACCACAATGTTAACTCTAACATGTGTTAACTCTTGCTGTGAAAAACTAATTTTGCCATTACATGCTCTGATTTAGAATTTAATTTTTAATCACTGAGGTACGTGACAGACTAAGTGTTTTTTTATGTGATTTCTTTAAATGAAAAGGAAAAGCAAGGTCCTGGCTGTGCATCACTGCATTTAAAATTACCCTATGCAAGATCATTGCTATAGACTACTACTACCGTCTCAGTGTCCTCCAATTTCAATTAGAAATGATGTTATTCTGTGTTTACAAATCCAAATAACTTATAATGTTGCTGTTTTAAATATTTGCAATGTTTCAATCAGAACAGTTCTATGTAAGGCATGTCATTTTAATACTGTGTTTTGGTGCCTCAGGCTGAAAACAGTAAGTATGTGACAGGGTATGAAGAATTTTAATTCCTTCTACATAATCCCCATCTAGTATTCAGAGATATCCTGAGGTATCCTGATTCTGTAGATCATTGTTTTACATTACTCTTATAACAAGGACCACCTGTGATTAGCAAACTCATTTTTCATCTAGTGGATTACTCAAATACAGCAGAGCTTTTATGCCCTCAAATATGCATATTTTAAAAATTACATTGTATGAAAAAATGTTTAACCTAGTTTATGGAGTAAAATATGGATTATTATCTTAACATTTGCATTTGAAACAAATAGTAGATTGATTCTTTCATGAGGTAACATTTTCATGCCAAAAAGGTACCTTGGACTGAATATATTTATTACCTGTGTCATGCTATAATACAGTAAACATCAATAATTTCGATTACTAATGGGAAATCATGGTATGAGCCTCCTCCATCATTTCTGGATGAGATCGCTGTGTCTTGAGAAATCAGCAAGCCTGTAAATGATATTATAGTGCAGTGGGAACATAGGTAATTTCATAATAACCTGCTTAACTTAGGTAAAAATACATAATAGATACCAATTAGCTATATATCTGAATTTGTTTCTAAGTACTAAGAACAAGGCACTTTGCTACTACAATTCAAATGAAGAAAGGAAAAAGATATTACAAAGACTTAAGTAGTAAAAGCTATTAGGACTCAGTGATGTTTATGAATAGCAAATAAAGCTCTTTGTTCAGCTTTAACATAAAAAAAATTAAGTACAAGTCCTACTATTGTTAATATTGATCTTAATATTAAGAGTTACAAAAGTATGTTAAAAAATGGGGCTATAAAAAAATCACAGTAGTTCACATTCAACTTAATGGCTGGTAGTGGTTGTTCTTTTAAGAATGAGTCCAGAGAAAATGTCTAACCTTGATTATATTATTTTATGAATGTAACACATAGAAAATTCCATCTCCTTTACTACCTATTTAAATGCAAATATTATAAATTTTTATATCATACACCTGATAGTATGCACACACAAACACATAAAGTTATGGATATGTATTTTCACCTCTTTTTTACGTCTTAGTAAAATTCTCTTGAATTTTACTGTAGAAAACAAAGATGTGTTATGAATGACATTACTTGTGCATTCACTTTTTGTTTGATATTAGAAATAACATGACATTTTGCTAACTGTCAGAATTATATAAAAAGAATAGCATGATACCAATGTATAAAAATAACTTTTAAAATAATGCCTGATTAGTGACTTTTCAACTTTAATTTTGTGGTGATCATGTTTCAAAAATGTATCAGCTTTATTTTCACTGAATTATTCTTCATTGTCTGTTTCTGTGTAGAATAATACAAAGAGTATATTTGGCTTCTACTGAATTCAGGAAAAAGTCCTGACTCATACATTAACCATATAGACCGAGTAGAGTGGGATATAAAGGAAAAGAGATGAAAGATTATGCTGTGTAAAACGTCATCATCCAGGTGGTGAAAGGAGAATGTGTCTGAAAGAAGAATCTCTGATTCCTGAAAGGACAGTTTAGTTGTGTAAAATACAGTAAGAAGCTGGCAAATGTTCCTAAGTCTCCAAAATAAGACAGAGGTGCTCTGCTAGCATTTTTCTAGTTTTAGAGATAGCTTAGGTATTATTATGGGGGGGTAAAACAAAGAAGAAAACAAGGAATAAAACCCAAATGAAAAAGTTAGCTGCTCCTGTGTGGGCTCCTCTCCACGGCCTGCATCTGCTACCAGGAGCCTCCCTCTGCATGGAGTCTCTGTGGGTTGCAGCTTCTTTCAGGGCATGTCCACCTGCTCTGGCTTGGGGTCCTCCATGGGCTGCAGTATGAATATCTGCTCTACCATGGCCCTCCATGGGCTGCAGTATGAATATCTGCTCTACCATGGCCCTCCATGGGCTGCAGTATGAATATCTGCTCTACCATGGCCCTCCATGGGCTGCAGTATGAATATCTGCTCTACCATGGCCCTCCATGGGCTGCAGTATGAATATCTGCTCTACCATGGCCCTCCATGGGCTGCAGTATGAATATCTGCTCTACCATGGCCCTCCATGGGCTGCAGTATGAATATCTGCTCTACCATGGCCCTCCATGGGCTGCAGTATGAATATCTGCTCTACCATGGCCCTCCATGGGCTGCAGGGAAAACTCTGCCCCAGCACCTGGGGTACCTCCTCCACCTCCTTCACTGAGCTTGATGTCTTCAGGGCTGTTTCACATTCTTCTCACCCCTCTCTCTCACAGCTACTGCACAGCATTTTTCACACTTTCTTAAATATGTTATCACAAGAAGCCGCCAGCATCACTGGTGGTCTTGTCTTTGGGTCATTTTTGGAGCTGACTGGAGCTGGTTGTGGGGGCCAGGGGGAACTACCCAACCTCTGCAGCCCTCCTGCTACCAAAACTTTGCCACACCAGCCAGTCATCACAGTGTAACATGTTGTGGCATCTATAGCCTTTTGGGGGATTTAGCTGAAGGTCCTAATTTTATGTTCTGCATACTATGTTCTGCAACTTCAACTAAAAGCCAGTTAGAAGGGTATATAGGTAATCTAGGCCTATATAGGTAGGCCTAGATTCACGAGGTAAGTTAGAGATGTTCATGACATCCAGAGAAGAAAGATATTTTTCAGTCTTGCAAAGCATCTTGCAAAGCTTCTCTTCTTTTCTACACGAAGCTTGATAAAGGAACAAGACCTCAGGTGCCAAAAAAAAAAAAAAGGAAAAAGAGAGGGTTATTGCGACTTCCATACTATAGGCTATGATACTGCTTAATTTCTGTTCCTTTATATATGCTTCTATTTGCATGGTATTTAAGATGTTTATCTATTAAAAATAAAATATTTTATATTACTTATCTATTTATCTGAAATTATATAAAATAATAAAAATGTGCTGCATATAATAAACTCACTTCCAGTTGTGGATAATCATAGAGTCTTATAGGGAATAAATTATGATCCCACTGATAAGCTATTGGTGAAATATTGCATCGGTAACAGGTTCTAAAAAACTTTTCAACCAAGGAACATTATCTGAGTTCCTTTACCAGACTTGTATTTCCACATCACAGTGAGACACTTCTTTTTTCTGGTGACAGAGTTATAGAATAATTCCTTGACTAGTGAAGGCAGATTTTTAGTCACAAAATCATGTTACTATCAGAGCTGTTTAATAAAACATACAAAAATAGACCAAGCACATAGCTGCCAAACAGTAGCTCCTACCCTCATGTTTAAATCTTTCAAGGATATTCTGAGCTAGAAATTACCTCTAAATGTTTGTTTCATAGCCATTGATAGATTTTTTCCGTGAATGTGCATAGCCTCTTTCTACCTGTAAGTATTCTTTGCTACCCTGTGGCAATGAGTTCTGCAGTTCCTTTATGCAGTTTGTTCTTTTTGTTTGTTCTGATAGATTTTATTTAATGCTTTTGGGTTCTTTAGTTAGGAACTACAGTAAAAAATCACACATCATTTTTCATCTCCATGACATTTATGATTAAAAAAAATTATTTAAAATGTTTCCCAGTTGTCTTTGCTCCAGGCTGAAAAATCCTTCCAGGTTTAATCTTTTCTTACTCAGAAGCCACTGTATATTCCTGATCATCTTTATCAGCTTTCTGAGATGTTTCATAGTTCTACTATATTTAATTTGGAATGAGAAAACCAAGATTGCACAGAATGGCTGAAATGTGTGTACACTGTGGATATATACAGTAGTACAATCAACTTTTTTTAAAAAAAAAGTTACAGACTATGGAGTGGACTGCTTACAGTAGGATACAAAAAAGCTTGCAAAAAACTTACCAGACTCTGCTTCTAATGAAAAATCAAGCTAGGAGGCTAGTGTTAGAACACAGTTATTTTCCTGTTTCTGCTAACTGTAGCTTGCCAAGCTGGAGTTTGTGTGGTAGAGCTGAGATCAATATTAAAATGTGAGATCCAGATTTTTCAATGCTACTGTCATGCAAGCCTAGAATCTCTGGTTGCACATTTCAGCTCATCCAGCAATTATCATTAAATAATAATGAATGCTTATGTGACCAACCTGTATGTTTTTCTGATAGGCAAGCTAAATGTGACACATAATCATCTGTTAGTGGAAACGCAACCCAAATCATCCATTTCTACCTCATTTTACCTTACTGTCAACTGAAAGTCAGATTTCTTGTCTATGCATGTGTTCTTATAAGTCAACAAAGGGTCGTTAGAGATTTCTGTTTGATCATTATTGCATAAGAATTGCAATAGGCTTCTATAGTCATAGTTTGGGTTCTTTTTAAATTTCAGCTCCAATCACAGAACTGCTATGTCCCACTCTTTTCCATTGAAGAATGGAGCACAGAATTGATAGGTACCCTATTACCTGAAGAAGTGACAGTACTGAAAAACATTAAAAAATGTCATCCTGTGTCCTTTATAACTTCACAGTTTAAACTCATTTTCAGGAGGGAGGAAAATGCTGTTATCTTCAGATTAAAAGAGGATCTCATTGATTGTTTACCTTGAACACAAAGCTTTTCCAAAGCAATTAGCAAAATCTAAAAAGTAGTATCAGAAGAAAATTCAATGGCTCTGTTGGAAATGTCACACATAAGCTGGCTCATTTCTAAACTTTGCTTCTGTTTGATTCTCACAAAGTAAAATGTGAGAAAAATGAAGTCATTAAACTTTTAAGAATTTAACTCCACTTAAAATATGTGATTTTTAATTAGCAAATTAATTTGTTTTTTTAAAGTGCAGTATCTACAGGGAGGAGTATCTGGGTAATTAAACAAAAGTATTAGTATGATTTAAGTTGTACTTCTTCACTAGTTTTTCATGCTAATTAATGTCTTCATGTAGCAAGTCACTTCACCTAGATAATGTGTTTTCTACCATAAATAGCTACTCTTTCCCTACTGTGGAATTTAATTCACATCCTGAATTTAAAGGTGAATTAAAGCAGAGATTAAAAAAAAAAAAACAAAAAAAACCCCAAACAACAACAACAAAACAACAATGAGGTTCAACTCTGGATTAAGAAAAGCATATACATATAGGTTTCTAAAGAACAAGTGAGATCTTGGACTTGACTGAGTTTCTCCACAGAGCTGAGCATTGCTGTTTGAGACATTCTCAGGTATTGGAGATGCAGGTGGCAAATATGAGCAGGAACTATGGGATTTCTTCAGCTTTCTGAGGACTCGGCATTTCAAACAGCATCAAACATGTGACAACTTTGACTTACACCCATAGCCAATGCAGTCAGTGGAATTTAACTGACCTACTGCAAATCATAGTATCACAGAATATCTCAAGGGGACCCATGAGGAAAGGATCAATACTATTGTTTAAACAAGTGACTAAGCTTTTCTATGCCTTAGATGATTTAGGAACATCTTGGTTTCCAGCTCCCTCTCCCAAAGCATGCAGATTTTCCACAGATCCTGTGCTACGTCTGCCAGTCCTGAATGTCAGCAATACATACATTAAACAACTCAAACAGAATCAGCAACCTGTGCTTATGCAACTGAATCCTGCCTCAGGTATCTTTATTACCATGAGCTGAATCTTACTGACAGCTCTGACTATATCTCTGTGGCTCATACCAGGACCTTACACACATAATGCTTATGTAGATACTTCTACTTAGACACTTAAATTTAGGCGATAGTCTTAAACTGAATTCAGGCCCTTCAGTGAGATTAATGCCATTCTGCATTTCTTGACCAAACTGAAAAGAAAAACAAACGTTTAAATATACTGCTTCCCTGCTTTGATTCAATGTGTTTTTAAGCCACTCTTAAGTATCTGAATAGAGATTTCTACAGATTCTTATTCGGAATGATTTGTATTTTGAAGAAACTGCAATACTTTCTACACTTCACCATTTTATACATTCTCGAGTTTTAAAATATTGAAAAAATAAAGAACTTGGATCAATTTAGGAAAGTCTTCACTGGGATTTGCTATATGAAATCTCCCAGTAAAACACCCTCTGCAGAAATTCTTCACAAAATCCGATAGGCAGCTTCTTTGATGTATGTATCATTATAAGAACAATGAGCACAAATTAGGAACAAACACACTTGCAATTACTCTTTTCTGCTTCTCTTTACTGAAGTCTTCAACAAGGTAGGATAAATGAAGAATTCATTGTCTACAACTATAAAAAAGCAGGTTTCATTCCTAAGTACTCATGATCCACTTCTGACTGATATCTGACTTATCTGTCACAAAACCAATAATGCTTAAGATCAAGACTCAAATACATAGGACTGCAATGGAGAAAATGAATTACATTTCTGAATAACATTTCTGAATTAAAATATTTTAGTTTGTAAATCTAAACCAACAGGTGGTTTTGCTCTTACTTGCAGTGAAAGTGAGTCTAGAATACATATATAAACAATGAAATCTGCCTTTTAAAAAAGAACTGGAATGAATGAATGAATGAATGAATGAATGAATGAATGAATGAATGAATGGCATGTGTTCTAACTATTCTAAACACAGCTATTCTGGAAGGGAAGATTATTATTCAACTGCCATAAAACTGAAAGTTTGATTCAGTCTGGCAACTGGAAGCATTTTGATTCACAAAAAAACCCAACACAAGTGTAAATAATTCATTTATAATACATAGAAAACCAAATATTTCATCTGGAAAACTCAGTTATGCAGATATTACATCTTTCATAAAAAAAAAACCCAAACCCAAACCCAAAAGATAAATTCCTGACTCTCTCTGTGGACTGCATTTGAATTGTACAATGACAAATCTTTCCACAATTTCAGAATGATCTATTTTTAATGTTAAAAAATTTATTGAGCTAACGAATAAAGCTTTAAAGAAACTAAAGTTAAAATATGTGTCATGTGTCTTTACTACAATGGACATCTGAAAATAAATCACAGAACTATAGAACAGCCCAGGTGGGAAGGGACTTCAAAAGGTCATCTTGTCCAACTTTTCATGGGAAAGGAAGCCTAGATGAGATTAGCACCTTGTCCAATAGCATCCTGAAACCTCTAACAAAGCAGACTCTAGTGCATCCCTGAAGAAGTTGTTCTAATGATTGATTGTTCGTACTGTAAAAAGTTTCTAATGTCAAGATAAAACCTCTTCCCATGCAACCTTTACTCATTGCGCCTTGTCTTCTCCATGTGGCTTCTTGTGAAGAGAAAGCCTCTGTCCTCTTTGTAACAACCTTTTAAGTAGAGAGTTAAAAAAAAGACTGGAATATTAGAAATAAGGAAAACATAAACAATCATATTGGAAAATATAACACTACTGTCACAACTGTACATGGTCTTTTACTCTTCTGTCTCACATCTCTGACATTTGGAGAGTGTCTTCTGAGCACGAAGCAAATTTCTCAGAAGTGATTTAATAACTCATCAATAAAGCACTTCATAAACTTCACCCAGCAGGAGAAATGTGTCAGAAATTACATATTAATTTGATCAGTAAACTTTGTGAAATGAATATGACCCAAACATCTGTGGATTCTGATCTATCACAAACCAATCTAATTTTGAAAATAATTTTTTAAAAATGTTTTCTGGTATTGTGCATTAAGAAAAACATGTGAATAGAAAGGAGTCAAATATCTCCTTAGATGTAATTTTATGAAAACCAGTCTTGATTCCCAAGAAAACAGAAAGATACATGTTTTAAAATATTGGTCACATACTTTTATATGCTGCTCAGTTATAGGGTTCTTTTGTTATGTATGGATGACAGGTTTTGAGTATTGCAATAGATCCCAAAGTCTGCTTTGGCTTTGTTTATATCTTATCAAATATCTTAATCTTTCCATAAAAATAAGAATGTACTCTTTTGTTAAAACAAATATAGATATAGATATGCTTTTCATTAAAAAGAAATGTCCCTTTAGTGGTCAAGAGAGATAAAATTACATATAAATAGGGAGGTCTCCAGTTCTTACTTATTTTAAGTCACAGGATAAAACAGTGTAAGTCTGCATACACTGGATGCTCTCCATGCCACATCATCATTCTGATTCTTCACCTTGTAGATCAGGGCAGTCAGTGAGCAACTGCACTGAGAACACATGAAACATCAATACCAGAGACAGCCCCTTCACTTCTTAATAAATCTACAGCTGACAATAAAAATAAGCTTGATAATTTTATGTTTGATGATCTGGCTCATACGCAGCACCAGCATTTACATCATCTTCACAGCAACAGTGTCCAAGAACCTTATCTTGTTTTGTTTTCTCTTTTGAAGGATTTGGCAAGAGAATAAATAATTGAATTACCTAAGCTTCGTAAGGTACATCTATTAACTGGGCCTTGTAACCAAGGCATATGAAATTCCCAACTGTTGTAATAACAGGCTGAGAAATGTATGAGCTCAAAATACTGTAATGCTAAATTCTCATGTGTATTTTATACATAGCAACAGCTAGACATTTCACATACATAAAATCCACCTCATAAAATAGGAAATAAAATCTATTCAACCCTTCTGAGCAAGCAGTTGTTATTTCCTCTGTCCAGCAACAGCTGTGTTTCTTTGTAGAGATGGGAAAACAAATCCTCATGATAACTTGTTTTGCATTTTCTGTGGATGAGGGAGGGAGTTTTGTAGCTCTGATGATACATGATAACTCATTAAGCCATGTTAAATTGATTGCTTCTAATCATCTGCTCATATTTTAATAATGCGCAGTTTTTCACCAACAGAATTTTGTGTTGCTTATGTGTATCAGAAAGAAGAATTAAAATTTAATTATCTGAAGAAGTATGTTCAAACTCATTCAACTCAATTCCAAACACACACATACACAAATATACACATATATATACAAATATACATATAGATGTACACACAGTAAAAGAAAGATATCGGTATACTGAAGTAGGTCCAGTGGAGGGCCGGAGTGCTAGACATGTAACAGCAGGCTGAGAGTTGGGATTGCTCAGCCTAAAAAAGTGTGTGCTAAGAAAAGGTCTTACTGCTCCTCAGCTACCTCATACACCTGTGATATAAATGGGTTGGAGCCAGATGCCCAGAAGTGCAGAACAATAGAAAAGGCAAAATTCAGAATTTGTGACAAGGGAAATAACAATATAAGGAAAAAATCTCAACATTCATCATATATGGGGAGGCAAACACTGGAACAAGTACCAAGACAGATTCTAGAATCTTCACCCTTGGAAGTATTCAAAACTCCATTAAACAAGGGCCTTAAACTCTCATCTAAGTTGGCTCTACTTTGAGCAGCAGCTTGTACCAGAGACCTCCAGAGGTCCATTCCAACATACATTATTCTATATTCCAATGATTCCATACATATATAATTACAACTCTCCTCTCTCCTTCCTTTCATGTTTCCTTCTCTTTCATCCTTTCTCTATTTTTAGCTTAGATTTAACTGGAGAGAGGTATCTGAACTTCACTGTGTTTACTAAGTTTGTAATAGGTAACTAAGAAAAAGGGTATTTCACAAAATTGTTCACTTTTTTAATATCTATGCTATCTAAGTTGTCAAAATAAGTAAACATTCATTGTTATCAATTAAATTTGGTCCCAATTAGAGCTGACTGACACGTTGTGATGTGTTTGGATCTATAGAATTTAAGATGACAAAATTAAGGTTGGATGCAGTGGTGTTCAGCACCTCCCAATTATTGCTGACTTCCAAAAATTAAAGCTTCTGCAACATGCTAAGCTGATCTATGTTTCCACAGCTTGAATGAATATTTGTAGCTGAATAAGGATATTGCAGCTGGTCTGTTGATTCTCATCCTTGTTTGACTCTGCTTGCTTTTTCATTTTTCACCATAAATGTGAGGTTCAGTTTTCATTAGCCGTGTTCTGTCCACTAGTGCAAAAGGTCATAAGTTAAATTGTCTAATGACACTGTTTCTCTTGCATTTCTGTCATTTGAGATCTCTAAGTCTTGCCACTGCATCACAACTAGAAATAACTGACTTTCAGTTTCTCAAAAAACAAAGCGGTGTGGAAAAGAAGAAAAAAACCCTAGACATCCCTGTAATTTGTTTGTATTTCAAAAAATTATTATAGAATATAACTAAGAGACTACTAGCGGATATAATACAGATTCAAAGTGCAGGGACTCACCTAAAGGATTTGTAATTAAAAGCATAGCAACAACTTTTGTTATCATTTAATGTTGTCCTGAAATTTACCAGCCCAAACATTCTAGCAATGTTGTACAATTAAGGGTACGAATTTTTCTTTTCTTTTGCAATAACAGCGGAAATTAACTCAGAGTCATTAGTAAAATACAAGCCAATATCCTGTTTACACGAGGGTTGTTGTTCAAATCAGTTTCTGAAAAGTAATTATGCGCTTAGCACTTGGAAGAAATCCTCATCATTCTGGAAACTGCAGCGATGTGATCCTTTCAGTAAAATCAGGTTTAATAATCCACTGCCACTTGTACACCACCTCCCTCTTCCTGCCATTTCTGAACTATAACGGTGTTTGGCAGCCCGAGCCGAGGTACCGCATGGTGACCTGGCTCTGTGTTTAATGGAATAGAGGGCTGTTGCTGCTGCAAAGCCCCAGGAGGGAATTCAGCTGGGGATAAGTTATATCTTTGCATGTAACAGCTCCATGCTGTTCAATCTCACCACTTTTTCAATTAAAGAATGATTTTGTTAGGATTTTGCCAGTGGCAATGAGGCAGCTGGCAAATGTCTGTTACCCCTGGGTGCTTCCAAATATTGTATCTTCCAGCCCATGGGATATAGCAAAATGTGTGATTTGGTATCATGTCTCAAAATACAGGCTCTGGAAGATGCTAGTGCTGAGACTATATCAAAATGTCGGACAATTAGGTTTTTCTGTTATGTGTGCAGAATGAGTCCCTTAAGTACCGAAAGATGTACTGATGAAAAACAGGGCCAGCACCCATGTGGCTGTGTCTAAAAAAATTACTTACTCTCCCTCTCTGTGTTATTGTGGTAACTCAATCAAACAAAATTCATCAAGCTGGCCAAAATTGAAACACACATGAAGAAGAACATATGTATTGTTGTGCTGTGGCTTTCTGCACGCGTTACTAAACCCTTTACTGTCATTAATCATATTAATCGGGTTCTTGAATAACTGACCATTGACTCTGCCACTTTGAATTTACAGATTTAATCTCCTAAGGAAAATGACTCCTTCAGGAACTTTAAACCTGAAAAACAATACCTATATTCTCTACTACAGTGATCTCAGAAACATTTGTGTGAAAGTCTGATTTCCTTTGTGTACCTCCTCTATACCATTGGAGGGAGTCTTACAAGGGTTTGAGGCTTAGTTGTTACAAAATGCCTTACAAGTTCTTACAACATCCATTGCTGGATCTGCCTGATATAAAACTTCATATATCCAGAATTTGACTCTGTTGGATAACTAGTCAGGCTGTTGTGGCAATAGATGTTTTCTCCCCAACTCTGCAATGACTGCATGTGGCTTTCTCTTGCCAATTCAAAGGCAAACAAGAGACAAATCTGTGCACGTGATGCTAGGGTCATTGTTCTGCAAACGCAAACCTTTGCCTCTGTTATTTGATGAGAGTCACACTAAGACTATTAACCTCTACAATCAACTACCTGACCTCTGAACATGTCATGTAAAACCCTATTCTTCAGAGAAAGTGTCTCCAACATAAGAGGAATATGCTGCTTTATCACAGAACCTTTATCTTACGTCCTGACATATGTGAATGAAATACCTTTTATAATAAACCTGCTTCTTTACATTATATCATTATTTGTGTCAGCATCAGAAACATTTCAGTTCTCCTACTCTGCCTCAGTCTTGACTGATGGCTTTTACCGGCATAGACTATTTACACAATATCCTAAGCATTGTGTCTTTTTGACAGTTAGCAATGTGCTACTTTTGAATTCAGATGGTCCTCTTAACCCTATAATCCAGTGCACAGTAAACATGAGAGCTTTAAGTTCCAAACTGAAGGGACAGAGTCGCACTAATGAAACTTCACCAGAGAGAAAAGTGCAGGACATTTATTTTCTGAGGGAGACTCTGCGTCTTGACACTGGTGGTTGTCAGAAGTGGAGACAAAAGCCTGGGTTTTTCAAAAAGAAGTGTGGGAGAGACAGGTAAAGTACTGGGAAAAGTCACAAGTTAGGTTGTGACATAAGGTAATAGAACAACTAAACGCCAGGCTACGTTTTAGCTACCCCACTACATATTTATGCAAAGCTCATTACAGTGAAGCATATCCTGCCTGAAGAGACATTTGCAACTTATTATAGCAAGCTATAATAGGTTGTTGAACACTGCAGCTCAGGCAGGGACGTGGGAAAAGATGTGATGACTCTTCCCCCTGTACCGAATACGGGAAGCGTGACCAGCTGCTGAATAGCATACTGTAACTGCAGCAGACTACATCTTTGAAACGAGAGTCCGCGTTTGACTTCATGAACCTGGTCTAGATTAGTTGTAGAAGAGAAAGACTGTGATCAGAAAAATTGGATAGAAAATAATTTTCCAGAGACTTCTGTTTAATTTCTATGATTTCATATGTTCCCATTATAAACTACTGTAAAGACTAATTTGGTGCTAAATGCAACAAAGAAAACATAAAAAATGTGATATTTTTATACTGGACTGGTTACTCACAGTTTGTTTTCACCAGAATCATTTAGAGCAGGATATTTAATACTCATATTTCTATGCCTTATAAAGAAATCACAGAAAACACAGTTTATGAATCTCTACATGGAAAAGCTGGATTGTTTCACATTTGGAGGGAATCAGATGAAATAGTCAGCTTTTAAAATAATAATCTGTGACTGCTGGCAGCAGGGAGAATAAAGCTGTTTCAAATCACAAGTTTGTGGCTAATCCAATTCCAAAGCACATAAATTTGTTTTAAACAACCTATATTTTGACCAGTACAGTGATCAGTACTCAGGCAGGTCTCTGTGACATCCACAAGCAGCAAAAAAAAAAAAAAAAGATGAAAATACTATAAAGTGTCAAGTCTTCTATTGTACAACAGAAGTCAAAGGGATTTATCACAGAGTTGCATAAGAACAGGAGCAGACACGTTTATAAAAGGTTCCTGTAACTTGTATGGAAGTGTTATTTAGAGAGGCTTGTTTGAATGAACAATCCATTCTTCATCTTCTAATGTGACAACTAGAAATACAGGAACTAATGAAAGATGCTGGTAGAGCTTCCTTAGCTGGAATCACTCCACAGACTCCTTGCAATGCAAAAGTATAAAACTGTAAATTATTTAATTAATTATCTGGAAGAACACTCTAATCCATAGTTGATTCATAAACCCCCATTTATCCCTGATGATTCTTTTTTCTCCATAAAAGGGTAAAATAAATGTAGAAAATGTTATAACCAAAGCACCTTCATTGATTTTTTTTTTTTTTGGAGTTGCTACTAGTTTGTATTCAAAGAGCGTTGGATTGGATACAACGTACTAAAGGTTTCCTCAAATGATTGCCAGACATCAGACATTTTTGATCCCCAAATCAAAAAGGTTGCCAACCATTACTTTACTATAATGAATTACCTGTGCAGTGAGAATACACCTAGGTTCCCTCCAGCCTCATCTCCCCTTTGCCACGGGAAGCACGCAGACACAGTCAGAAACTTTGCTGATCTGACTGGGATTGCTGATAGGTGACCCAGCTTGCTCGTTGTTGCACTGCAGATTGTGTGCTAAAGGAAGACTAGATCCCAAGTTCCGTGTCCTGTCTCTTGGGTATTTCTACCTCCTTTTCACTCTGTTAAAAAATACGAGTAGCAGCAGATATGGCTATGGCATTTATTTCCTCAAGCTATTCTATCCAGTGTAATGATCTATGGTAATCATAAATGAAGGCCGGACAACAATCTCCTGCAAGATGTCAGATCCTGAACAGCTTAATCCTGTTGGAAGGGTCAGTTGGAAAGAAGGCAAGACAGTGACAATAAGAAGAATCTCTACTAATGGGAAAGAGATTTTGAGTGAAAAGGTTGAATTTCTACTTCACTACAAATTGCAATGAGGATGCAATATGAGTATAATTTGAATTAATAGGCATATTCTTAGGAGTCCTTGTCAATGTGTGATAAGTTTAAAGTGCTTGCATGACATCATAAAGTGCCAATGGAGGAAATACAAGAAGAATTATGTGAGTTTAATTAAGAACAGATTTTGATAAAGATCTCCAGAGTGCAAAAATACTCTTATCAACAACCTTCCTTCCTCTGCAACTCCTAGCAAGTTTCTAGTTTTCACTTCCAACCTTAAAAGCATTCATCATAGATCAAAGGTAGGAACTGCATACTGAAATCTACCTCTTTGAGATTTTCACATCTTAGAGTGATTTTCCTATAGCCTTTATCACACCATGGAATTAAGCCATTCCAAACACATTAAAATAGAGAACCTTCCACCCAATTAGGCTTGGAAGAAGCTAGAGTCTGCCAGAGAAATAACAAAAAATATGTTGGCTACATGGATTTTGTGCTGTTTCATTTGTAAATAAGTTTATTTTTATCAGATGTCTCAAACATGGTTTTGCAGCTCTGCGCATACGATGAAAATAACACCTCTTTCCCCTCAAATGCCCTCAAAAGCTCCTCTACACATATCAAGTAGTTAATTATTCTGAATTCATGTCTAACATCAGATTTGACACTCTTAAAAATACAGCTCTCGTACACAATAGCAAGTAATTTTGTTTTCTGTTTAAAAGACAAGCTACACGAAACAGAAACACTAACGAAATCAATGCTGGAAGAGATCTGAGAACAAAATTAATATTTAATCAAAGTATGATTACTGGGAAGGGTTACCCAGCTCTGGGAAAACAACAGGAAAAGAACATATGCTTCTTGTTGTAGCTCCCTCTTAAAGGACAGAGAGCCAAATATTTCCATTTAGAAACTGCAGTAGGCGTCACTAGCACTTGGGCACATCTTTACCTGAATGATACATATTGCCTTGCAATACATGGGAACTGAACTCTTTTGCTATACTTGTGAAGCTAATGGAAGGATGTCTGCTTTAGAAATTCTTGTCTTCTGCCTTTTTCTCCCACTGCATGCCACACAGCTGAGAAACGTAACGTTTGTTCTTTTTCTGTGTTACCATGATAGCTTCACACAAAGCTTAGTAACAGTAGCACAAAAATTGGCCTAGCCTATGTTATCTCTGCCAGAGAGTGAATAATAGCGAGTAAACAATCCCTGTCTTGAATCACTGGTTACTTAGAGTTTCATTTCAGAGAGAGGCCTCTTATTATCTGACCTTGCCAGAAAGGGACATTGGTAAGTGGATGCTAGAGATCATTCCACTCAGAGCAACAGTAGCTTCAAAGCTCTAACAAGATTTACCATATACTCTATGATGAATGCATTTGAAAAAGGTCAAGAAAACAATGGCAGTTTTATTGTTTTTTCTTATTGCTTTTTATTTCATCTGCTCTTTTATCTCCATATGGCGACCTTTCACAGAAGTCTAAAACATATTAAAAAAAAAAAAAGAAAAAAAAAAAAAAGAAGGCTGTATTGAGTTTAAACCTAAAACTCCCATGGGGCTTAAACTCCTTTTCCCTTGATGATTAAATCCCAGTCCCAAAAAGTTTAGTATGTTTTTTACCCCTTTTTTACTTTTCTTTTTCTTTCTTTCTTTTTTAAAAAACTAAAACATAATTCAATCAGAGAGATGAGATAGAAATCAACTGACATTTAGAGTGGATTTTTTTTTATTTTTTTTGAATTTAGAAAAGTTATGAACATGAGAGTTTAGCTATATTTATGGTCCATTTTTATACATGCAAATTTGGCATTGAAATTTTCTTGACTGGAAAAACATGTCCATGCAGTTAAATGCAAATACTAAAGGAAATTTAATTCATATTGCATCCTCTGAAAATATTTTTTTCATAATTAAGGCATGTTCCCTTCATGAGAAGAATCATGGCAGGTTTAAATGTCCCCAGAGCACAAGAGTTTTTGCCTCTTGCATCAGCTTGCTTTCTTTGTGTCTGGGGAAGAGACTACACCTCCCTTCCAGGCATGGCTGTTTCAATAAGACCATCAATGTGATTTATCTCTGGCCTCATAACTCCAGTCATTCTATTGCTGCACAGTGAAATATCACTCCTAGAAACTCTTCTAGCCACACTCTTCAGGTCTGTGGAATTTTAAGAGCTGATGAAGGATGGTATTACTGGGTCTCCATGCTGCCTGTTTGCCAGATGTGTCTCCTTGTTAAAGTCCCCTTGGTATCCTTCTGGTCAAGTGAGACTGTTAATCCTTTTAGCTTGGTCAAATTCCAGTTCAGGGAGCTCCATTCTGTCTGTATCAACTCCCTTCCCCCAGATACTTTGTAATTTATCTAAAAATGCACCATATAATAATAAGTTAAGGGGAAAATGTTGTTACAAGTTAATTCAAATTCAAGACTTTAATGTCTTGAAATTATCAGTTTGTAAAATAAGTAGGAATTGGAAGCATGATATAAGTATGGGGTCATTATCACACTTTTTTTCAGAAGAAAAAAGTGGGAATTGCTTTGCTAGTTCCATTCACCTGAGCTGTTAATGGAAATACAGAGCAATTTCAAACATATGCAAGATGAAAACTGAATAATATACTCACATGTATGACCCCATGCTATTGTGCAAAGAGGATGCACAGATAATGCAATTAGGTGCAGTAACAACAATCTGATGAGTAGTAAATTTTAAGAAAGCATAACCAAATGAGAGTAGATATAAAACAGTAAATCATATTCAGAAATTTCTTCTGAAAATTGTTAGTTTTATTTTTTATATTACGCAAAACAAATTTTACTTTTCCCAGGAATACTGTCAGAATCCAGACTATTCCGACTCTACTTCACCTTTGCTTTCTCTCTTTTGTGCAATGTTTTTGGTTCAGTTCACATGAACTCTGCCTACTCCTCCTCTTCTTCTTCTTCTTCTTCTTCTTTCTTTATTCTGTATTCTTTCTTTCTTTCTTTTACTAGGCAATTTACAGTGATGTCACACGAACAATCATATGATTTTGGTGATTATATAATTATGTGTGGCTATTGCCATGTATACAAAGATGTTCAGCAATTCTAATGCTGTATGTGTTGGTTCTTACATTTAATATTGTTATGATTGCTAAAGTTTATCCAAGTATTTCTTTAACATATGGGTAAATTGTATAATGAGTTTTATTATCAAGGAAACAGAGTTCAGGGGTGGGTTTGGGATATTTTTTTATTTGGGGAAGGTCTTTAGAAGGATTACTTGTCATTGGCAAGTTCTTTAAGTAATTACTCTACATATACAGTACAAAATTCACAATGTTATGACTTCTTTACCTCCAGTTTCTAAACAAAACCACTCTAGCAATTCTGGAGAAAATACTGGTACTACCTAAACTCATTGATGCTCAATTTCAACTCATGTACTTTTACTTCAAGTTTGTAAATAAAGCCCTTCCAGAATAGAAGACTTACATTTGTGGCTCCTTTATCCAAACCAAGAGAGAGTGGGACATGGAGCTGGGATGAGAACCTGTCCACCATGTGTCTTAATATAAGCATTGCATATTCTCGATAGGGTGGTTTGGGAATGGTAGCAATTAAGGCACATTGGAACAGAAGGGGGTGAACGCATCACATAAAGTATAGCTGGGAGACACCCTTGACCACCCAAGGGTGCAGGAGGAACAAGAATTCTGCTACAACCTCTTGTGAAATTATCTGAAACCACTCAGGCACTCTGCTTACTGTTGTCACCAAGGAGTCTTTATCAGTTTTTCTCAAAGGCTCATCTGCGATAGGCTGAGCCCAGAAAGTCATGATGAAAACAACAGCACCATATTTGTTTCCAGACATTTTGCATAAGCTCCTTTTTTAATTCAAATTTACATACCTATATTTTCTTTTTGGTAAACAGTTTTCACTTTCACAGATGTCTTGGCTGTGAAACCTGGTTGGCTAAAATCAGCTCCAGGAAATCTAACACTAGCTGGAGGAAAAAAAGTCAAAATCTCTAAAGCTTTTTCAAGCACCCTCAGCAAACCCCATTTATATCACTTCCTTGAAATCAGAAAAGCTTTGCTGTTCATCTTCTATTTCCATACTTACTGATATACAAATAACAAAGATGAAGACAAGTATCTTCCACTCAGTACCTCATGACATCAGTCTTATAGACGTAGATGTGACCACAGAAACGATTGTATTTGTAACTTTGGTATTCAAATATTAGAGAAGGCCATAAAATTACTTTTTTTTTTTTTTAAACTGAAGTCCATAGGTTTGTCTCAACAACTAAAACATTCTCTCTCAAGCATTTATAATGTGGTTACACCTTTTACACCAGTGCAACATCTTATGGACATAATTTTTTTATATGAATGCCCAAAATAATGGAAGAAAACTTTCACGAGTATTGAATTTGTGGGCTAGGAAAACAAGATGTGGAAAAATGAATTAAAAATAGCAATAAAGCTAAGACAGTTTTGGTAACACTGACTTTTTTCGGTTCTTCCATATAATTATATAGACGTTTAAAAACACATTCCCACAAATAATTAGCAGATAAAGTTAACAGAACGAGTGTAAGTCTAAGATCTCTTCTCATAACTCAAATTCATATGTACACTGCACCTGTTTACCAAGTAAAAGATGTCTGATTACATTCTTTGCTCTTTCACACTGAATCCTCATCCTATAGGAGCATACAATGAACAAGTGAAAAACACATAGATGGCTCTGCAGTTTGTAACTCTGGGATTTCATCCCCTGTCTGCTGGAGGCTCATTTACATACAAAGGTTAAGTCAAATGAAGCAGTCTAATATCAATCTGATTACAGAAATATTGGCAATGATTCAGGATTTTGGTTACTCATTTTGTTCTAAAATTCCTGTTCTGCTTTTCCTTTGACTGATTTATTTGATTGGCTTTCATTTGATTGGCTTATGCTGCTCCTCTCTAGTCCAGTAATTTAGACAATTAATTTAATATTTCAAATAAACTTTATATAAAGAAACAGTACCTAAATTTCTTATAAGTTTTTAAAATTTCTTAATATCAATCCACGACTTAATATTTAAGGACAGCTGATAGTATTAGTAGACTGACTCCTTTTACTTTATCTCACTGTTAGTAATAAAAGAATGCAGTCTGCCCTGCTGAGTATCCCTTAAAATTTGCTGCGGTCTTTCACACATGGTAAAAGGGACAAATATTTTAATGGAAAAGATTGAACCTTCTTGCACACTGCAGACTCAGTAATCTCTGCTGGAGAGTAGCAGATAAGAATTTGCTATTTCATTTCACTACTTTAATATTAAAAGAGTCTGATTTTGCAAATGTTACACATGTTCTTATTATACATGTAGACTCACTGACTTTAGGAATAGAGGGGATCAGTAAAAACTACCAGGAGCAATTCTACTTTTATACAGAAAAATTAAGAAGTCCAAATTGAAATATATTTCTATTAAAAGAAAAAAAAGTCTAGTTTTTAAAAACCACAGTTTTTAAACAATATTGCTACTGATTTTATATGAGCTTCTAGCTAAATATTTAATATGTTGGTTTGAGTTTTTTTAAATAGGTAATGTTTAAAATATGGAATCAACAAATGAAGGACAATAAGCTAATTATTACTTGGATAATAAGAACTTTGAAATGTAATACCATCTCTTTCATGACATATTTAAGTCTTTGCTTTTATTTGAGTTTGCTTCCCATCATTTACTGAATGTTTGCATATGTACAAATGAAAATGTAACATATTTTCAGTGATAAATGCAAAGCATTGTGCTAATGTAATCTAATGACACCCACACCAATCGGTACCTCGCCTTTTGGAAAGTAGATGGGCTAAGGTATGAGGTGAAAAATGGCCACTGATGGTCTAATTTACATCAGTAGGTTCCCTGGGTAACATGCAATGCGATACTCAGATTAAATAAGCGGTACAGTGGGTCAGCCTGAACATCCAGCATTATAACAAAGTATTGTTCTGATACCTGATGAAGTATCTTCCAGAAAATGGATCATATTAATTGAGAAGGTAAGCCGGCTTTACGTAGAAGTTAGGATGTGCAACACAACCTTCTCAATAACAGTAGGTAAACCAGGACAGTCTAAGAGACTAATACGATAGTTTAATGCTGTGGAAAATTCATTACACACAGTGCAGTAGGTATGATGGGAAAGTGAAGAAGCATATTCTGCTCTGAGCTTAAGAGCACTTTCTGCTCTGAATTTGAAAGTAACAGGCATAAAGATTTTTCTATCACACAGTAGATATTTTTACTCTCAGGAAGCAGATTTTTCAATATACAGCATAATAGTTTGTATATAAACTTTAATTTTTTAGGAGTATCTGTGGTCTGAAGCGGAGATGACCCTCCCCTGTCCTGACTGAGCAGCTTATTTCCTGAGGATAAAGCCTCAGCGGTGTTACTACAGTTCTCTTACACCTTTGTATAATGCCTTTTGAGTTCAATTTTAAGTGGTCTGGCCTGTGGTACAGACCATTTATAGAAAAGATAAAGTTACATAGTCTTTCACCTTGTTTAAAAGAAAGAATTTTCTTGCTTGTACACTATTCTCTGCTGGGTCACCCTGTTTTGTTAAGGTAATCAAAGTGCATACAGTTTGTGCTGAAAGCAAATAAGTTTTTGCAAACTCACAGGAGGACTCATTAGCTTCCTGGTAGAGTGATTAACACTAAAATTTAGTCATTTGAAATAAAATCCAGAATTCTTTGAAATAAATGTTAACTTCCATTGGTATTAGTCCAGTCAGGTCTTCAAATTTCTTAGGACAATCTCCTGAACCAAGTTTTCACTTTGGGTATGATCTTTCACTGTAGCCCTTTCTATAAATGAGCTTTAGTTAACAAATTCTTCATTCTGAAATATAAAACATAGACATACTGTGGACTAACAGGGTTCGAAATCCTCCTGTTTCTTACTCTCATCAAAGTACATCACTATTTTATTTCTGTCTGGAACAGAACGTCTAGTAGCAATGGTGAATGGGCATCTCTAGCAAGTAAATTGAGGCTTTGGTCTTTTTAACATTTCAAAAATTTGGCTGGAGTTCTCTCAGAATAGGTCCATATAATCTTACTAGCATGAACATTGACTGATAACCGTGGGTCTGCTTTCCAAAATCCTGAGATTTAAAATTTCCTTCCACATTCTTTAGACAAGAATGTTATTCATACTTCTGTGTATGTGTGTGTGTGTGTGTGCGTGTGTGTGTGTATGTGTGTGTGTGTATATAACCAGCTGATGTGACAGAGGAGATGGACTTGCTATGATGATTAATTTTTATTATATTGTACTTGGGTAACAGATTAATAGAATTTTCCTGGAAATAAATCAGAATATTTCACCACATTCCCAAACTAGTCTAATTTAATCTCTGGGCAGCTTGGGTTGTATAGCCTTTGCCTCAGTTTAATTTCAGAAAGGCCTTGTAATATTTACAGAAACATGTAAGTGCCAGGTCTGACTTATGATCTATACCTGCAATATAGACTTCTAAATCCTGTGTCGGTTCCAAAATAGATGGCTCACTCTTTTCACTCTTACTCCTTCCAACACTCATGCAGAACATTCATTTACTTGAATGATGAGCCCTCTCTAGTTCTTCTTAAGGCTTAATTCTCCCTGGCTGTAGATTTTTAAGTTTAATGAAGAGATGGATCATAGTCAAGATAGATCCAGTTAGGAAGCTGCTAACTTTTTTTCATCTAATGCAATAAGGTGAAAACCCTCTGATTTAGAGAGGACAATTTTAGAGGAGAAAAGAAATATTTTATGTGGAGAAAACAATTTGAAATAAACAGGCAAATTCTTCCTGCAGTGGTTCAGTTGCTTTCTATATTTTTTGTGCACTTTTTCAACATCCTTCAAGCTTAATATTTATTCATGTTTTGCCACTAACATTTTTTTGTATTTATACGAATAAAAATCTTTGTTGAATGTCAATAGTTAAGTCAACAACAGCAAACATTTTTAAAAAATATATCTTTTTATCATATAAAATGATTACAGAAAGAATAATAAAGATTGTCTAAACTGTTTCTAGATTCAATCTTGAAAAACTAATAAGGTTTATAAATTAAAAATTTGGTTATTGGATTTATTTATATTATTGTTACATATGAGAAAAATTACATGCAGATTTGCTGCTGGTATTCTTAAGGATTGATAGCTTTTTTATAGAAATTCTGTTCTTAAATATGTGTACTCAGTTGCATAAGTAAATTACTCTGACTAACCAGTGAGTGTAGTAAAAGGAGATACATAAATGAAAACAAAGAATGCATCTTGTCCTCAGCAACCAGAAAGAAAAATAAGTTATGGAAAATATCTGCATTCTGACTTTCAGACCTTTGAGAATAAAGGGTTTCATTTTCTGAAATGCAGAGCTTTTCAGCTGTATTTACATGAACTATGTTGACAACAAGTGATCATCTGGGTTATTCACTTCTTGTTGCTCAATGTCATGTTCTATCACACACAAATGTGACAGTCTAATCATATTGGAAAGTGATGCTAGACTGCTTAAAAACGGACTCTTAGAAATACACCAAGACAGTTGAGCTTGTATAAATATGGTGCAGAAACTTAGTTAGGCTTGGAGAAAGAACACAAACTAATACCACAATTCCACGTGGTATTAGTTCTCATTTAAAATGGTTCCATTTTATCCATACTTGCAGCTTCACTTCTATTTATTGGTTACAAGTATTTGAAGTCTTACAGCAAGAACTTACAAAAAGCATGCTTCCAGAAAATAAGTATGAATTATACTGTTTTCACTGGGTTTGGGAATGATAGCATTATGACCACGCAGTGTTCACAAGAACCTTTGCAACACTGGGACTTCAAATATTGACACCAAATATTCTTGTGCAATATTCTAATCAAGAAACAGAAAAAATTATTGAAGCAACAGTAAACATCTGTACGTTTACATCTATCCATTCCCTCCTGTAGAACTCAAAATGCAAAAGGCATTATGTTGCACACATTGGTATTTTAGGAGTCTGTGATCTACTTGTAGATATGATAAACCAAAAATGGGTTACACATGTCAAATGAATTATTAATTGTAAATTACTCACCTCTGCAGTTAGCAAAACCAATATTCAATTCAAGAGAACACGTTTTTCCAAATGCATCCACAGTTCATAGACACAAACCCTAGATTCTCTGTTCACCTTTAATCAGGAGTCATTAATGCTAGGTCAAAATGGTAAATGAGATAGGCCAAATTATAGGTTTAATAATAAGTATGATATTATTATGGGTGATTTTTATCTTAATTAGTTTTGAAAATTAACTGGGTGGTAACAAAAGCTGCCAAAAAGCATTTAATTTAAATCAGACAATTGAAAGTCCCAGAAGATTTGTGGCTGATAATATTAACCAATGTTTAAAAGATTAAATTTTAGTTTCAGAACCTGAATTGTTTTGTAATATGTAGATGAATCATTATCTTCTGCTAGTAGAAAGTCTAATGCACACTGTCAATAGATGATCCTCATTATTAAATTACGTATTTAAATTTTTTTTCCTTTTTTTGTAAGTTTGGTGCATTATAGCTATCATTCATTCATTTAAAAGAAATGTCAGCATACCAAACATATTATTTTAGCATTCAATATTTTGCCTATGAGATAAAGAAATGTTATTTTCACATCAAATCTTATAAGCCATTAAAAAAAATTATATTGTTTCCTTAGTCTGACATTTTGTGGGAAGATTTTTCAGAATGTCAATGAAGGAGTGTTTTCATTTATTTTGAAGCTATTGCATTTATAATGGGCTTTGTATTACTCATTTTGGAAGTGTAGTTTGTTGTCAGCTTTATGTGGTGTATATTACCTAAACGTGATTGCTGTTGCTTTTTTTTGAACTCTAGGAGTATTATTATGAGTAAGTATTCAGTTGTGATGTTTGTAGTAGTAGATGAGCAGCAGCACCGACTATAGAGAGTTTCATAAAGGTAATACTGAGTGGTCTGGAATCAAGTAGTCTTCAAACCTAAGTAAGCAGAGATTTCTTGGAAGATGGCAAAAATAGTACACGCTATTTTTTTTCTCATAATTTATTGAATGTCCCCTAGAACAGTTATACTCGCTGAATTGCTGCATAGAAAATACTGTTCTGCAGTCTTATACATTGGTATCCATAGCAAACCTGAAAGTGTATACGTATTGCCTGAGTTAGAATATAGATAAGGTTTAGTTATGTATAAGCAACACAACAAATCATACTGCTACTTTTTTTGCATTAAATCAAAAGCTCTCTAGGTACCTAATTAGACAGCAGTTAAGTAAAGCATGCTCAGGGGATCCACTTTTAAAGAACTAGAGAATTAATATGTACTCGTGCAGGTATTTCTCTCTCTAAGACATTCCAGGATTTGATCTAGTGACTCTGTGGAGAACCAAGACGACTGGGCTAGTATAAAGTATAGCCATAGCTACTTTTTCTCAAAAGTTCTGAAAGAGGAAACAATACCCAGCTTTTGTGTGACTGCCACTAACTTACCCATAGGAGTGGACAGAGTGTTCCCTAACCTCTTCAGATTCTGAAGAAACTTAAGTCCATGACTTGCATATCAAGAAGATTGCTCTAGTTATCATGTTAGGGAGAATCTTGAGTAGAGCTCTTATCCATCCCAGTGAAACAAGACCATGATGTAGCCAAGAAGGTAAGAATCCATGGAGTTTAAAGGCAGTAAAGAGGAAGCCAAAATGTGGTTTGAAAGCTCTGGTCTGGATACCTCTCCACACCCCACACCCTCCAATCCCACTGATTATTTATTATGTACTTCATATTATGCTGGGAGAATATAAGACTTGAAAGTACAGGTATAAGATGGCACTAGGGTTATAAACAGAAAGCAGAAAAGGTTCATTATTGGTCACTGAAAGAATGCAACCTAGTGTAGGGGGCAGAACTGGATTTAAGACATAAGAAAGACTAAAAAGGAAATGTATTCAGCATATATAAATCTTCCTATATATGGTGAAAACACAAAGGAGTTAACAAGAACTATAAAAGACAGCTCTAGCTCCTACAAGAATGGTAACAATGGAAAAACAGACAGAAAAATTACTATGCCTTTTCTCCCCCAGTTAAGGATGCCACCCCGCCACCCCTAACTAATACCATTATTTATCTGCTCGGTCCACCCTTCTATCTTACATAGCTCTGCTTTTTGATTTGCATTCATCACATTTTGCTACTGCAAACTCAGCTTCTATGTATAAAAAATTATTTTTTACTGTATAATTTGGTGATGCAAACTGGAATTTTAAAGAGTGTGTTGTGTGTTTCAAGCCCTAGTCTTCCCACATCACAGGGTGATCAATAATGCAGCAATGAGTCAAAGCAAATGACACAACGATAGATAACTGCTGCATAAAGACAGACATTCCTGAGGAAAGGAATATGTGTTTTTGCAAATTACCTCTTCAGCCTTCCATAGGTGTTGTGCTGGAGGCTCCCATGAGGCTCCCAAGAAAGGTAACTAACTCAGAGAAATAAGTCAAATATCAGTAAACTCATGTTTATATTAACAGATAAACATCATCAAAATATTTAGAAATCAAAAAATGAAAAATCCTGAAACCACTAAACTTGGCTACGTGGAATTCTGCACTACCCCGTGAACCTCCCAGTGGACTATCCTACAAAACAATACAGGGAAAAACAAACCACCGCAAGCCACCAAAAAACCCACTAGATACAAATCCGTCATTCATTTTCCCTCAGTGAATGATCTTTCTTCAAGACCTGATTGCTATGCTTCAAAATTATTTGGATGTTCGCTTTATTGCTTGGGAAAGCATCTTCAGAACTGAATAAATGGCTTTGATTTTGTTTTCAGTTGCAGAGTTTGTTCTAATTTATTGAAAGTTAATAAAAATCAAGTTGCATATCTCTAACTGCATGGTTTCTGACTGAATTTTAAAATCTACAAACATATCCCTCAACAAAACAGTCCTTCTTCGAAAGACACAGTTTACCTAGTTTATTCATACAAAAAGTATAAAAGAAGTCCTTTTTATCCTTACTTCCAAAAGAAGAAAAAATCCAAGTCACAAAGAAAGAAAGAAATATACGTAAAAAATGAAGATTTTATATTTCAGTAAGAATTCTAAGTTTTGAGTTTAGAGCACGTCTGAGAAATATCACTATGAGTGTTTGTTTTCAAGCCTCCTCAGCCTGTCAATTAAATATATGACAAGCTCTTTATGTTTAAAGAAATTTAAAACCCTTCTGAGATTCTCTGAGCAGCCCAAAGATCTCATCAAAAGATACTGGTATAGTATGTAGAAGAGTCTGAAGAACTATGCTTTAATGNCCCGAGACTGCAGTTTCCTCTTTTCATTTTCAAATAAGGTTTGGGTCTTTCTGCTTTTGGGCTAGGCAATTTCGGAGATTATTCCTGTTCATGCTGTTGCAAAATATTCTTCAAAAAGGTAACTTACCTGTTCTGCATTCTTCCTCAGTGATATCTGAACCTTTGTGGTACATTCAGAATAACTGAGAGTATAGAAAAGGAAAGAAATCTCTAGAATGGCTCTGCTATTGTTTGCATGCCCAGATGGAAATAGAAAAATATGGCAATAAACATGTCACCCGTAAATATTTCTGGTTCATTTACTTTAGCTCTTTCTAGTGCCTGCCATTAAATTCTTTGATCTATTTATTTTATTTTTTCCAAACGGCAGATTGTGTTACTGTTTCATTTTCAACTTTTGCAACTGGCTTCCTAGAGAGGTGTCCACAACTGTTTTAAATCAGAACCATGGACAGAGCTCCCCAATTAACCCTTGAATTTGCCAGGAAGCGATTTCATGAGGTGGTGGAACCAACAAGACTTGGCTTCCTAGTGCTACAGTATTTCTCTCACTAGAAGGTGAAGTTCCACTTCTCTAACCAGGCAACAGTTCTCAAGTGATATGAAGAAGGTAAATATTTTAAGACTTCTCTGCCAAATCTGCCAACAGGCTTAAAACCAGGTACACACCGGCGACAGAGCGCATAGGTGTGCAATAGCATGGTTGGTGGTGGTTTGTTTCCTCAGGAAATTTTAGGACTGCATTTTTAAAACCAAACAACATTACCTGTGTAAAAAAAAAAAAATAAATAAATCCAGAAGGTGAATTGAAGTTACGAAGTTTCTCAATTTTTTTGGTCAAAAGTTAGTTGAATCATCAAAGAGTCTACCAAATTCCTGCTGATTCCTTCTCTTAAAAAGACAGAGGAGGAAGTCAAAGCTGGGTCACTCACCACCAAGGTAAATTGAGTCCATGTCTAGTTGTAGGGAAAAAAAAAATAATAAAAGAAGGTTCAAAGATTCATGAATCAATATGTGATGGAACTTCTCAGTCATGTCTGAATGAAGCAGAACATGAACTTGGATCTTGCCATTTATTCTCAGATCTCTAAGTACCTATTATTAGTTACCTTTGGACCATATTCTTAATTTTTCAAAAGATAGAATTGAAAAAAACCCAACTAACCACCCACCCAAAAAAACCCAGATGTGAAGAGTGTGGAAAAGTGGAAAAAACAGTGGAATACAACATTTTGCATTCAAAGACAAATGTCTTTGTCTACACTACTTTATTGCTAAAACTCCCGTGATTATGGATGTGATTGCGTACAGCAATGTACACAGCTCTGCATATTTAGGTAATTCTAGTATGAAAGTCATCAACATTGCTCATGTATTCCTGAGGCCATAGGACTGACAGAGCTTTCAGCTGCGTCTTTCTCTGAAAAGTGCATATAAGTCTTATCTAAAGATTAGCTAGATTGTAGATTGTTTAGAACAGAGGAAATTAAGAATGAGTAAAAGAGACATAATGAAACAACAGTCTTCCACTTCTCCCTGCTAGCTGTGTCTTGGCTGTCAGGCTTGTTCTCATTCCAATAATTCCAGGCTGCAATAAACACCACAACATTTCTTCTGTGTCCCCAGGCCTGGCCTTTCAGATGTCTTTTAGTCTGTAATACTTTTACTGCTTTGTCTTCCTGACTGTTTTCTTTCTGCCCCATCCTTTGATTTTCCAGGAAACTCCTGTTTCCAGGTAACACCAGTCTGAACTGCAATCCCAATTCCCTCCTTACCCAAGAGTTCACTAGCCAGCAGAAGACAAACAATAACCTTCTTTCCTACAAACCACCTGCACTTTTTTGAAGGACCATAGCACAAGTGAGAAACAAGTAAACCCAAAATCTGTCCATCATATATCTTATTGCCCTTTCAGAAATCAGATTTTCCACACGTTGCCATGACTGCATAAACCTTGCTGTGCACACATGCACATGTTAAGTTTGGAGTGTCATTCTTTTTTTTTTTCCTTTCATTTCTGCCTAATTAATTCAAGAAGACATAAAAGATAACAAAATGTAATTCAAAGTGCCTCGTATTTCACAGGTAATTTTCAAGATATATGTAAATTAAATGTTATTGTTTTCCGATTGCTGTCAAAAGATTTTAGCCTAATTTGATCCACAGTAATATAAACATTGACAGCTTCTTTAAGGATGTCCTTGGAATGTGATGAAAACTGTATTAAGTATTTCATCATATGTTAAAGACAAATCAAGTGCAGAATATCTTTCATTTGATCATTTTTCACACACCAATAAAATTGCATCTACCTACACTTTCACCAAGCTACTGATGAATCACATTGGGCTCCTTTAAAGAGTGTAATCACTGGTAACAAAGGAAAACCCAATTCTTATAAAATAAATAAGAAAAGACCAAAGCAAATATACTTTTGTTTCCTTCACATCTACAATTCTTTATCCCATTGTTGAACACCAATATTGATTAAATAAAAGTTTAATTACTATAGTAAAGAATTACTTTTGCTAAAAGATGCTGTCCACTATATCTCTTGTAGCAAAGGTTCACACTGTGGTGCTCAGGACTCTGCCCAAGAGACCTAATATGCTACTATTGACCAGCCACACATCTGATCTACGTTTTAATTATTAGTGAAGTGGCCTGTTCCCTATAAATGCAGAGTATGAGAAATGGTAATGATATTTTGCCCATATATGTATGCAGGTATGTATGCAGTACAGGAAAAAACAGAAAGGAAAGAACTGCAGAGAATTGCCATGAATAACACATGTGTTTTTATGCATCCTTAAAAACCTAAATAGTTGAAGTCTGTATCAGTGAAGATATTCTAATTTACCAGGCTTTGCCAGATTTAGGCTAAGTGCACAAGCTGTTCAATCTGTAGTAAATTACCGCATTTTATAAGCCTTGCTTAGCCCTGAGTCAAATGATATTTTCAAGGTTAACAGCATCAACTCAGAAGTCTTTCTGAGCTGGAGGGGAAGCCAGGAGAAAATCAAAGTTAGAAAGCTTACATCTAAACCAGAGAGTTAGCTCTAGCTACTTTTTCCATCCCTGAGAGAAAGGTTCATACCCATCTGACAGCTACTTCAAACAATTTCCACTGTGGCACTGAAGTTTTCAATGCCTCTTGAAGTGAAGTTGGAGATGACAGCCCTTCTGCTCCCACTTAGCTGTCAGAAGGGTTGGCCACACAGATCTGGGGAAGATGAGACCAGATGGAAAATAGACCAGGTGGAAAATACCTTGGACACCGGGTAGGTAATGCAAACTACTTTTATTATATTTATCAATATTTTAATGTAATAAATCCAAAAGAAAGATCACCCCCAATAACTCCTTGACAAGTTTTCTTTCTCCAGTGATAAAAATTGTCTTCTTCAAATACCTCTTGGTACAAAATGAAAGCATAAAAAAAGCTCACTTTGTGAATGACCTTGAGAATTGTGGAGCAGTTTTCAAAATCAATTACTCTTCTGTGTTTTGCTTAAACAAAGAAAATATCACTCTATATATTTTGGTTTTCTGAAATCAGCTTGGTGAGAGCAACTCTCTGGGAATTAGAACTATAAGCCCTTTAAAATGCTTTGCAGGCTCAGTACTGAAAGCAAGATCTCAGCTTGTAAGCAATATGTATTTTGGGATTGGTTTCTGTAATCACAAAGATTTAAAAAAAAATTGGTTACAGATACTTTAACGTATAGCTAACGCTAAATAAAGTTTCGGAATTCTTTCAGAAGTGAATACAGAAGATTGTCTCTTTCACAGATACTGTCAGATATTGTTTCCCATTGACTGTTATCAGATGAAACAGTAAGACTATAACTGAAAAGTTCTAAAAGTATTTATCAGAAAGACATTCTTAATATTTATTTAGAAATTACTTTTCTTACAAAGTGGCTTTATTACCTGTTTGATTATACATTTGTGGTTTCCACATATGCCAGTAAATCAGCTCATACAAATATAGATAATTATGCAAAAGCTTCTGATGCAATCCAATTCCTGAAGCCAAAATAGTTTTCTAATATAAAAATTCCTAAGTCTTTTGTGTAACACAACAAATTAACCAACTAAGACTTAAAGTCTTAATTTCTAAATTTAACTGCCGCAAAATATCTTGGCAATGATTTTGGCAATTTAATAAAAAAAGACTGTGCACTGGCATCCTTCTGAAAAGCACATAAAAATAAATCCCTATTAATGCATCTTTTGCTTTAATGGTTAGTTCATGCAAATTTAACTATCCTAGATGACATGTTTTAATTTCTGCTTCTGCCTCTGGACTAACACAAATGCTAAATGCAGTTTTACTGACAGCATCTCAAGCACTGTATGCAACATGAGGATTTAGCAGACCTCAGCATTTCTGTGAAGACTGAATGCATGTGCTATTGCAGATATTTTCTTAACCCTGTTTTTTGAGGGGTTTGACTTTTCTTTTAAGATGAAGTACAATTTCAGGAAAGAATGTGGGCATTACTTTTTTGTTTCTTGTCCATTTATTTTCAATGAGTAGTGGGTCAGGTCTGAAGAAGAACAACAAAGATGCTACAATTAGAGGAATTTCTCAGGATTCTCTCCCTCAAACAATATTTTTTTTTTTTCCCCTTCAAGCATATGTAAGTCGTGACACTTCTCTCAGATCCCTCAGATGCATTGAGTTTTTTAGGTCACGAACAAGTTGACCTCATCTCCTCTCTTCCTCCTAAATCAGTGTTATTATTCATGTACTTACAGCTGAGCATGTCTTTGGTACATCATTGATTAGAGTGCTTTTCACCTTGCAGAACTAAGTCCAAAAATGAGGGAGCTGGCTGAGAATGGTATTTCCAGGCAAAGCTGTGTCTCTCCAGTGCTTTGGGGACCAGATTCTTTCTCCAGTGATATGATTTGTACAATTCTGTATTTCTAAGCATTGTTACTCATACTTTATGATCGACAATAAGTAAATGAGGAACATATCTTTTTTTTTAGAATGTAAATTAATCTGTATGAGGGTGAAATAAACAATATATATGAATCTCCCTAGCTGGTATAATAGTCCAATAGGGAGCTGTCTGCTTGCATACAGATCTATACATCTTTCATATAAATCATGGATTCAGATGCAAAGTAAAGAATAATAAGAGCACCATATGGATTGGTAACTACCCCTGGGAGAACTAGGATCCATAATCTAATGAATGGTTTACACCCATCTATCAAAGATTCATCTCATAAATGTGCTAAGAGGTTAGGCTCCAATAGGAAACAGAACTGTCTGCAGCAATTTGTGATATACGAGTGCAGAGACAGAGCTGGAATCACAGGATCACAGAATCACAGAATCACCGGGGTTGGAAGGGACCTCTAGAGATCATCTGGTCCAACCCCACCTGCCAGAGCAGGTCCACCTACAGCAGGTTGCACAGGATAGCATCCAGGTGGGTTTTGAATGTCTCCAGAGTCGGAGACTCCACCACCTCCCTGGGACACCTGTTCCAGTGCTCTGCCACCCTCAAAGTAAAGAAGTTCCTCCTCATGTTCGGATGGGACTTCCTATATTCAACTTTATACCCATTGCCCCTTGTCCTGTCACTGGGTACCACTGAAAAAAGACTGGCACCCTCCTCCCAGCACCCGCCCTTTAAGTATTTGTAGACACTGATAAGATCCCCCCTCAGTCTTTTCCTCTCCAGACTAAAAAGACCCAACTCCCTCAGCCTTTCCTCATAAGAAAGGCACTCCAGTTTCTGAGGTTTCCTGATGATTACGCTACACACACACACACCCTGAATGTAGATTGCACTCAAGTACATATCATGTGTTATTTTCTCTCCTATCATTACTTGATCATGCCTTAAATTATTTAACTATAAACTGCTAAATGCAGTTCAACTCTTTCCTCAGTTTAATGAACTATTCTGAACAGCATCTGTTAGTGGAAATACTTTCTAAAACCTGAGAGAAAGACTGGAGGACCACTTGCTGAGCAACATGCTTTTAAAGTTATTCTTTGCTGCTCACATTGCTACCTAAACTAACTCTAAGCAAGTTCAGTTGGATATCAGGTCTGATCTAGTCAATGGGCTGATTGTCTGTGCAAAGCCTGGCTTGATAGCTTCAAATGTTTTTTTATTGGAATGGACCTGTACTGCACTGCATCCTCCTGCAGTTTCTCATTAGCAAGCTGTGTGATATCATTTGTTTGCCATTGCACATCTCCCCGTGTATTGTATCCCATTAAAATATCACAGTTTCATTTTTCTTTTCCTGTGATTAAACAATGAAAAGCCATCAGTTTTTATAGTGCTTGAGGACTTACTGATTCTTGGAAAGTCATTTTTGTTTATTTCAAAGAGGCTAAACAGCCCTCATCTGAATAGCAGTTTTTACTATACTTTCAGAAATTTGATTCTTTATTATTTGTGGAGTATATAGAAAAATGATTCTTGTCAAAGATTTTTATCCTAAGCAATTTAAGATTTAAGTATCAGCTGCATTTGAGGAACTTCTACTAAAAAGTTTTAGTAGAAATTATTTGGCAAATATATTTATTTCATTGATGAAAACCAGTTGCACTTCGTCAAAAAGAGAAGCTGGTTATAGTTTTAACAGTTTTGATCTCAAACTCCTTTATGATTTTCCTTTTGGAATTTAATGGTGAGCTAAGACCTTTGTCTATTAACATGGATGTATTAAAAAGTAGATATATTTCAGGAATTTACGTTTCCAGACACTGGAAGGAAGAAATGCGGAGGGCCAATGTATTGGTTTATGTACTGCATATTGAGTAGCAAGTTACACTTTGCATTGTGTCACAACACACTTAATTTACACATCAAAAAGTTCAGCCTGAACCTGCTAATCTTTTTAGTTTCCTTCTAGTCAATAAAGAGGGATAGGTATGGAGATGTGGACATCTTTTTGTATAAAATAAGTATCTGCAATAGAATAGGTGCTTCTTGGTAGGGAATTGTCTTACACTAAAGTAACTACCTGCTAGACAGGTCACGTCAGGCAAGAAGAATCATTATAGAAAAGGTGAAGGAGAATCCTTATCACACAAAAAGGGACTAATTGCACATTAGAAAGGAAGCATGTAAAACACAAGAGGCATTGCAACTAAAATAACATGATATAAGCAAATATGTTCTATTGAACTGTGAAGAATGTTCTACTGCTGTTAATTAACATCACTTTAGGTGACATACTATCTTTTGCTGTCAAGTATGCATCCAGTGCTACTGTGACCACGATGAACTTCTGCAGCCTATGTTGTCCTTGTTCTTTCTCTTGCAGGAATGGTATCAATATTCTTATTGTTAAACATTGCTGACACCAGGCACATGACAGATGCCAGGCTGCTGCAGCTTCATGCCCCCATCTGGTGCTGCTCTTTCATGTGTGGGCAGATAAACTCCTCATCACATCTTACGACTGCTCCTTGTCACCCTTTTTTCTGGTGTGATAACAAGAGAGAGGGAAGTTCATAAAAGGGCATATAATGTATATAGAGGCCGTATAATGTGGTGCAAATTCTCCATCCTCAGTGTACTGGAAGAAAAATCTGGTTTTTCTTTTTAGATTATGACATTTAGTGCCAGTAGAAATTAGGTAAGTAAACAGAAATAGAATTTTCTTTAGCTTTCCAGAGGTTACAGTCTTCAGGCAATGAAATGTGGAACTCAGTTGGCCAAGTACACATTTTTAGAGCCATTTTAGATTCCCTTCAGCATCCAAAACATCCACTCTGGACACGGGTAGATACGACTTTGTCACTAGGCAAGAAAGAAACCCTTCTAGAGTGATATTTGGAGGCGAGGAGGGGATATGTTTTGAATAAATGCTAGAAGCCTACTAGTTAGCAATTGAATCCTGCCCATAAGAGTCTCTTTTTCCAGTGCTTTTCTAAAGACCAGAGAATCATAAGAGAAAATGGACAAGGAAAACATGTAGAAGTAAGTATGTCTTCTTTTGCACTGTGTGTCATCAGCCTGTGATGTTCACGGCTGCAGCATAATGGGAAAGGCAGATGCTGGAGATGAATTTTTCAGAAGGGCTGGATAGTTTTATAGCCAATAATAACTTTTGTAGTTATCCATGTAAAGATGAGGGCAATCAAATGTTATGCTTCAGGGAATAAGACAATCATTACAGAGGAAAATAGGAATTTATCCACTTCATTGTCTTTGTCCATGAATGTTATTACTTACTTTGTTAAATTTATCATATTGTTTTGTCTTTTTCTGGAGCAACAGTATGGTTCAGCAATCTGTTTCCATGCAGTAACTTCCATGTGCTTCTGTCTTTTAATTTGAAAAAGTATATTTGCAGGTTTAAGGTCATTATTGATGTCTCTTTCATTTTGAGAATTTTTTTGATATAGTTTTTGAAATAATATCGTGTTAGTGTTAATGCAGAGAGCACCGTGTATTTTCCTTGAAAAACTATGCCAAAAGAACCCTTGCTTACTCTTGGCTTAAAACCCCAGACTTTTCTCAATGTCATCTCATTTATAGTTTTATGGTGAAAAAAAGGCTATAAATGATAAATGTTTAATCAAGTACAGGCCTGTTCAGAGCTAAACTTGTAATTCCACTAACAGAAGGTTCATAATAACTTTGAAGTGCAACAACACTTTCTGCCCACATGCCGTAATGACCTGTAGGGGATAAATGTGACAAAAGGGAAATCCATGTACTGTTTGATTTACAACCTCTTTTTTAATGATGGGACAAAGAAATAGCAACAGAATGCGCTAGTAAATCCTTCTGTTTTTCAGACTCAGCTTTCAGAAGGAGAATATGATCAGATAATTTAAAGCTGCTTGTGTCAAATGGAAAATAACTGCATAGACTGTGATTTTACAAATGAACGGAGCCTTATTTAATGCACTACTTGCAGGTTCTGCAGTAAAAGAAAGAAGACAATTACTGCTTCCGAACTGAAATTGAGAGTTTGTTTGGATCATTCTATTTACCTCTTCCTGTAACCAGTGAGGTAAAGTGAAAACCAGCTGATTAATACACCTTTCAGAGACTTCAGCCAAGTTTTGTGTCATCTATGGTTTGTGTCACAGACCCACCTACTTTTCTACTGTCACAACCAGGAATGAGCAGCTGGAACCTAAGATAAAAGACTTCTTTGGCTGACTGCTGCTGAAACTAGCATCTCCTTGGATTCTTTGTAACTTGGTTTTTTTTCTGTTTCTGATTAAGATTATGGGACTCCCTTTGCTTTTCAGGCCAGTATGTTCTTAAGGTTAATACTTCATCTAGGAGTAAGTTACAATAGATTTTTGGCCACTTTGTTGCCTGTGGCCCCTCTCGAAATCCAAAAAAGCAAAACCAAATAGAAACAGTTTACGTATGCTTCCATATTAGCTTGAGAGGAAACACCTCTATTCCACACTAGCTTCACGTGCACCAACTCTAAACCACGTAGAGTAGGGGCCCATGGGGATCCCGCTTGAGGCAGGAAGCAGTGCAGATACGTTGACTTAGAAGGCAGAACAATCTAGTGTAGGAGCTGCATAATACAGATAATAGCTATTGGTCCTTGTTCAGTACCCTTGATCTGGGCAACATCCCCTGTCAATAACATCTGGTCTTTGTCCTAGGGATGTGCTGCAGCTCTTATCCCTAGTACTTCACTTGAAGAAACCACAGGTATTCCTGGATGTGCTGCAATCATATCTCCACTGGCCCTACCAAGGGAGGATGGAGAGGATAAAAGTAAGTGTGGATGCAGCTCATCAAATAAAGACCCTGGGAGTATTCTTTTTCCAGCAATGCATAATAATTGTCTGTAAATGCAAATAAAGGTGTGTGACCACAGGAAACACGTTTCTTAATCTGTGTACCTCAAAGATACCCATATATCTGCAAAACTAAGAAAGATTATTCCTATATCTACTGAGTGTGTGTTCTTGTGTGTATGTACATATAAGATAAAGAATTTCACTTAGGAACAGTCAACTTACACATTTAAATACATTATACACATGCACAAAAATATAGATGACCAGTTCTGATGAGTGCATGTTTTTCAGTTATTCCTGGGAAAATAATGTCATAAACAGTATTTTCAAAAAGGAGTTTAAGGTGATCAGCACTGGTTTTAGGTAAAACATTTAGTTACACCTTTAAGTACTGAGGCAATTTTTAATTAATTGATAAATGAGTTCATGTTTAGTTTATAAAAAAATGCAGATTGTGTTGCCATTTTTTCTCATGATTTGCGAACCATGCTCCATATCCAGTTTTTAACAGAGTAAGATCTTCATTACATCAAAGCCCAAGATTCAAACATAAAAAACAAGAAAAAAAATCCCTCAATGCACTATGAGCCCATTAAACTTTGACACATTTCAAAACCATACAAGTACAAGCTAAGTCGAGAAAAGCCTATTAACTGGTATAGTTTGCTGTGAAAATAGGATATTTAATGAAATCTACTTAGGGAAAAAAATTACATTATTTTTGCTTAAAGGAAAAGAATCGTTTCACTTTCAGAGAGGAGAAAAACTCAAACAGGAAATCGGTCAAAATGCACAATGGGCCTAGATAATCCCAAAGGAAAAAACCAAACAAACAAACCCCCAAACAAAAAGCAAACAAACAAACAAACAGACAAAAACCAAACCAAGAACCCAACCACTTTAGTTGTCCAGCCGCTAGGACAAGAGGTAATGAGTACAAACTTGAATATAAGAAGTTCCATCTGAACATGAGGAGGAACTTCTTTATTTTGAGGGTGGCAGAGCACTGGAACAAGTGTCCCAGAGAGGTGGTGGAGTCTCCGACTCTGGAGACATTCAAAACCCACCTCGATGCCATCCTGTGCAACCTGCTGTAGGTGGACCTGCTCTGGCAGGTGGGGTTGGACCAGATGATCTCTAGAAGTCCCTTCCAACCCCTAGCATCCTGTGATTCTAGGATTCTAGTATTCTATGATAATGAAAATGTGAGAACAATTCCATCTGTTATAAAATAAGCACTTACAAGTAGTTCTGCAAAAAATTAAGTACTAAAATAGTGTATGGCAAGCAGGAAAGCCATCTCAGAGCTGCTATATGAATGGTTTCTAAGAGGAGAAAATGTTTATCCATGCTGTTATAAAATAATAATTCCACAGAAAATTACCTTTATAGTGTAACACATTTCTTCTGCATGTATAAAAATATCATGCATTGTGATATGTAACATAAATCAATCACAGACACCTTCCATTATTTCCAAACTCTATAAGTGCTTGTATGTTTTGAGTTCCAGGCAGCAAGAAGTATGTACTAACAATGAATTTTATTGTTCAATCTCCAGCTTCACTAGATCTTTTGGACTGCCATTTAGCATGAAGGAGAACTATTGTGGAAATTGTACTATTCATTTCATCTGTTGTGGCCACATGGGACCTTAAAACAAATGAACAGAAATTGTCTTTGCCTGCAAGAGCTCAAAAGCTGCAGGTAAACCAAAGACTAAGTGGACAGAGGATGATCATCTAGAAGCATGATACTGCTAAGCATAAGTGATAATAACAGTGTATGATGTAGAGTTTAAAAATATCCATATCAAATAGATGAATAGCAGTATATCTCTTGGGTAATTAATTATATGGAAATCTAATTGCAAATAAAAAGAGTGGGTTTTCCAAACTCTGATAGAGAAAAGTCTTGGAAAAGTCTGAAAAGCTAAAATATGAGGAGATATCAATGTACAGAAAAGTCAGAGAGCACCAACATATTTTTGCTAAACTTAAAATTGAAATACACCTGATTTAAATTTAACCAGACAAATGCAGAACACACCTGGCAATGGTGAAAACATGGAATACTGCCTCCTATAGATCTACTTAAGCACTCACAGAGAACATTAAGGAAAGAAGAGCAGGTTCTGATCCAAAGTTATCATTGTCAATGACTGGTAATACTGACTGAAATACTTCTATCCACCTAGAGAAGCTAAATAAGCCTGAATACTATGCTTCTTATGCCCATTTTTGTACATAATAACTTATAAGTCTACTTTGTCACCAGCTGTGCACAGTTACATAAGAAATAATGAAAATAATAGGGAATATTTGAATTCATTCTCACTATCTCAAGGGCCACCAGCTCAAAAGCTTTTTATTAGATCAATAAATACACCAGTAGTTACAAAACTATTCTGTTGCTCACATCAAACATGAAGATGTGTGCTTGGGTTTAAACCCAGACTTTGCGCACTGATTATTGTGCATCATATACTGTTTTTTAGAAGATCATCACATTATTTCAAGTGACTAGAGAATGTGTAATAAACCATCTACCTTTCAGACTTTTTGGTAGAAGTATCACAAGCACGTTTGTTCACCTATGTTTGAGAACAGGTTCTGAGTCCTAGCAATGAGTTTACAGTAGACGGGAATATCTGTTGTTCTGAAAAGAGAAGATTCAAATCTCATGCATTTTCCATCTGGGAGATTTCTAATACACCTTTCAAGCCTGTATAAAAGCAGTTTCACCGTCAACCCATTCAGGAAGGCAATTTAATTTGGCTTAATAGGTGCTTTCATTTTAAGCACTGCAGCATGCAGTTTCTTTGCTTCACATTAGCAAAATGCTGTTTGTTATTTGAAAGGAAAACCAATCCTAGTAATATCCCAGTATTCACTAAAGTAATAGCTTTCTCTTTCTTTCAAACATTAAAGGAGCTAGACCCAAGCAGATACATAAAATTGTAACAGTGCTTTCTGTCTTTTTTCTCAACATTCTTTCTGCTTCAGTAAGTGCATAACACATACTAAGTTTTAAAGTATGATAGTCTAACCAGATTAAATTGGCAAAGTGTGATGAGGCACCCACCTATAAAATACAGGACTTTGTATAACTCTTCCTGCTTCCAGTCTGGCGTGGATCAAATATTTATACATTATAATGTAAACCAGAAAGAGTATATGTATATTTAAATTCCTCTGAACTTATTACATAGACAGGTATTGAATATTATTGCAGAAATGTATGAAAAATATTGGTCTTTCCATATTTTGGGTTTCTTGCTTTTAAATTGTTATATAGTCTCTGTGTTTGTTTAGTTAATCACTGAAAACAATTTATGAGGTGAACCTCATTGCACTAGCTGGAGAAAGCGCAAGTTGTCAAGCTGGTTACTGAGTAGTCGTTAAGTAAGTGAAAATTATGTTAAATTATTGATTCAGTGCAGAGAGTTTAGAACTTTGTAATCCAGAATTTATTGATGCCCTTCACCTAAGGAAACTTCTGCTTTCCCTTTCACTTCTAAGCAAGCTAAGATAGTCATATAGAATCATAGAATCATAGAATGTTAGGGGTTGGAAGGGACCTCTGGAGATCATCTGGTTCAATCCCCTTGCCAAAGCATATCTGTGTGTGTTTCCTGAAAATAGCCTTTGTCCTCAGATCTAAATGTGATAAAAACATTACAGGGAGATGGAGGAGGCTTTGAACAAACTGTGTCTAATGTAATCATTTGGCTTCCTTACCTTCGTATCTGAATGTCATCTCACAAAAAGGTGGCAAAACCAAAACCTGAAGTATATAGATATTCAAAGAAGTTGAATGTCATGTATTTGATTACATACAGTTTAGGTTTAGTTTTCAGGAGTGGAAGGTATCACATCTGTGACTGGTGTTCTCCACTGAGAATCTTATCTCCAAGAGGTGTTGCCATGAGATGAGAAATGGCTGCAGAGCTGTTAAAGTTCATATTACACAATGAACACTTATTTATTAGCTTTTCAGTGAAGAAAATTCAAGCACTGACCTTTTGGTAGTAGTTTTGGGACTGTTTTGCCTCACCTCATATTTTCTTTCACTACCTTTCTCCCCTGCTCCCTGCAGTCCCACTGCACTCCTGGAACGTGTGTCCCTAGTGACAGTGCTGCAATAGAAAACAAGCCAGTGCCATGAGGTAAGAGTGGAAGGTGGGATAAGTCAAGCCTTTTCCCAGTGCTTTCTGCTGGGTTTTGTGTCTAGAATAGTCATTTACACCTTGGCTAGGGCAGTTGACAATACTTAGGCTCACCAACCATAGCAGGAAGTTGTGGGTGATTGGGACCTACCAGGATCCTGCTGTGCTCTGTACTCTAGGAGACACTTCAACCTCAGTTCAGTTCATATATCTCAATTTGTGATCTCTCCACTCTGGAGTACGTGGTACTGAATGGAAGGCAAAAGACGAAAACCATTGATTGAGTTTAAAAAGAAAGAAAGAAAGAAAAAGGCTCATTTTGAAGCTCAAAAATTCTAGATGAGTCTGTTTTCTCAATCTTAACAGCAGATATGTTTGTAATCTACTATCTCCCATCACCAGAGACAAAAGAAGCAGAGGTCTACAAGTATAAGAAATGATTTCCAGACATACAGGCAAATGTCTTTGGCTCTTGCCGTCAAGCAGAAGCACACTGTAGTGGTTATCTGGTGCCTATCCCATATGAGAAATGTGTAGAGACAGGCTGTGACTCTCTCCTGACATATTTTCCGATCTCCAGGACTGCTGAGCCAGAGCTCGTGAAAGTCTTTAAAAGATTCAGTTCCTGCATCTCCAAGATTTGGTGATTTTTTTTCTAGCCCATTTTACTGGTCATTAACCTCTCACAAAAGGAGTCTAGGAGGAGTAGGAATCTCTTTCCAAGGCTTTAATTTTTCTCTCCTATATAACACTTACATGAAGGAACATTATCATTTAATCTGGCAACGCAGCATGCAAACTGCCAGAAGCTATTCTTTGACTAGTGAAAGATGAACCTCAAAAGCCTGAAAATTCTTTTCATTCAGACAATGTCTAAATGCTAGTATTGTTATTTAAATATCTTCAGTCCACACATTTGTGATGGAAATTTCCCTACTTTACATTAGGCATTCTTATAAGCTTTCCAGGAAAAATGGAAAAACAGAAAAAAGTTTAGATGTATTTTTAAGCTTCAGTTTTCACATCAGTGTGCTTAAACTTTATTTTAACTTCCATATTTTTTTAAGCCTGGAAATTAAAAATAAAACAAAACTCCAGAAACATGGGTTTGGTAAAAATTGAATATTGGAGAATTTAATCTGTTGAAAAGATCTTTTAAAAGCTACTTTTCTGCTATTTGCATTAATAATCTTTGTAGCTGAATGATGAAAGCACATGGCTTGAAGTAAAATACGGATATGGTTGTGCATCAATTTCTTTTAAGTTTTCACATTAATTTATGGCTATGCTATTGAACATGACTATATCATAAATTGAGATCAGCTGAGATTTAATGAACATCTATGTGTGTACATCTAACTGTGCCAGTTCTGAGGTAAAACCTGGTAGAACAAAACTCTTTCATTACTAAATAAATCTTGTATTAGGGTTTATGATAATAGACTAACCTCTAGCTGGGTGATGTAAAACTGCATGCAACACACGGTCAATTAGATTCCAGTGACAATTTCAGTAGTTATCATTACTTGATGGGGTTAACTCGCAGAACAGGGGGACATTAAATGCCTTAATCCTGAGGGTCAGGTTTTTATTCTGTCCTTTAATAGTTCCAAATACTTAATCTGAAGGTGAATGAAGGACAAGTGTTCCCTAGGTAGCAGACAAATACTTATGTTCTGCAGTTCACAGGGTACAAAGATCTGGGTGTCCACTTTGCTTTCCAAGGGATTATATTAACATGTGATTTAGTTACTCCTATTCCTTCCTTTGTCTTTCTATTCCTTCTTTACAACAAAAAAAGTAATCTTCTTTATATGTGTGATATAACTTGGCACACTTCTACCAATTTTGATGAGAGATTTCCTTCCTCTTGCAAAAAAGGCAATGAAATTGTAGGGGGGAAAAAAGCCATCTCAGAATCTCAAGCCTCAGATTGGGGGTTAAAATAATCTGAATGTTGGTTAATTATCCAAGCTGCTAGTGGACAACCATGCATAATTTCTGTTCTTGTAATCTAAGAAGTCAGGCTCTGAGCAAACACAAAAATTGCGTGAAAGCTCACAGAGATGAGTAAAATTAGGCTAAAGCTTCAGATGGGAGAGAATGAGATGGCTTCAAGTGTTCTCTGGATTAAATATTTATCATCCAACAGTCTTCCAGAGCCGAAACACCGTAACAATCTTCATAAAGGTGTTCTGCATTAGGTCCCTGTATGTCTGTGTTGACTTTCTCAGTGAATCTATACATGCTGCCTGTCTCAACATGCCCACAGCTGTCACATTTCCTGACACCCAGGTGTCCCTCTGCACTTTAAAAGGAACTTGGGTGTCCAAATGTGTTTGGGCATTTCCATCTAAAAGCTGTGTGTCTTAAAATTAATGCTTAAGTATGTGACGCATTGTCTTACTAAGCACATGGGCCTTAGAGGAAAAAACCCCACAGTATCTAAGGTGTCACAAGATTCCATGTGAGCCATTCTTTCTACGTTTTAGAATAGGCTCTAGCTAGTAGATCTTTTACTTGAAACTTTTAACAGGCATTTCTTTAACATGGAGGCCCTATATTGACCAAGAATTAATAAACAATACAAAAAAGGATTGAGTGTAAGGAGCCCTGGTGTGGGCTATGGGCCGTGATCAACAAGTTACAGGAGAACACCTGAAGCTGCTGGAAAGGTGTCCTAAAGAAGAAATGCTTATTTCTTTGGACCAATGGTGCAATTTGTCTCCTGAGTAACATTCCAGAAAGCACTTTAAACTGAACTATAGAATTTCCAGGTATCTTCAGCAAGTTTCTCTAGCAATAAGGTTGCTCTGTATGCTGCTAATTGCTGCATCCAAAATTTAGGCAGAACGTTTTTACTGGCCGCCATTTTTATGATACCCTGAGGCGAAGATCCAGATCTGAAAGTTTACTCTCATAGAGCTTTTCTTATAACACTGAAGCAGGATTTTACATGGTGCTATATCTACAGTTAATGACACAGCTCACCAATCAAAGCAGTATTTTTTGCATATTGGCTAGCTTCCCAGTGGACAGATTTTTCATTTCACTTCATCTCCAAGCTGTCACAAAGTGGAGCTTTGTGACTAACTGCTTTCTGATGCAGGTTCCTGTTTCTTGTTCTCACTGGAGTACCTCCTCTCTATTCACAGGCATAGGGCAGTGTTCTGCCATGCATCTCAACCTGAAACTAATGAAAAAAAAAGCAAAAAGAAACCATCCTTAGTCACTTCTATTGATGCTTGAGTCTCAGTGACAACAGCTTCAGCACAGAGGACACAACATTATTGATATTTTCAGTGATGTTCTTATAGCAATGACAAACTGTTAGGGGAAGATCCTGGTTCAGAATGAAGAAATGAAGAATAACTCATAAACTCTTTCCTACCTTTCAAGTTATTAGTTTTTAGTATTGAAAATTCACATTTACTATGACTTGGGTATATCAGAGAGGAGGAAGAAGGAGAAGGGACAGAACAAGAGAGAAACAGAACTGGATTTTTAAAAGTTTTTGACAAACGTGAACGAGCGAAACTTATAAATCTGCTAACATGAGACATTACCTGGCTAGAATATTCAGAGATTCTGCCATTAATTAATTGATTATGACATTGCAATATCAGGTTCCCAGTTTACACAAGGGCCAGAAATGGATACATTCACCTTTGCAAGTAAATACATTTAATCTATGAGTTTTATAAATTATTACCAGTACTAAACAAACCATGATTCAAACTTCAGCTTCTGCGTGTTCTCACAAATATTTTTGCCACTCCAGATTCTCTAGCTTTCCTTCTGTGGTCTCTCCTTATGCACTCTGTTAATTCATAAGGGTTTCTTCACTTCCAGTGTTTTCTTGTCCTCGTCTCCATCTTCTGACTCATTAACGTCCCTCCAGGTTCCCAATGCAGTGTTAGTTTCAGTTCCCAAACTCCCTGTCTGAGACTTTCATATCATTCTCCAAAATAAAAATCTTTCAACTGAAAACTTTCTTGTCTACCCAGTCTGGGTTTCTCTCTCTCAGCTTTTTCCCCAGGAGCTACTTGGTGATTTCAGCTACCCAGTTTTCCTTAGCCAACCTACTACAACCTCTTGGTGCACACATGAGCCTCTGTCTGCCTCCTCAGGAATCCTACTCTCAGCTACTACTTTTGCTATCTTGATTCAACTTTTACATCCTCTACTTTGAAGTGAGAATTCCGATTGCCATGTTGCTTTTTCCCACTCTGGTGCTGAGAACAAAGGAAAAAAGGTATATCTCTACATGGTTAACTCACTATTGTATTGAGCCCTTGCTGCTACTATACTTGCATCCATATGAAAATCATCTCACTGTGTTGGGATTGAAGTTCAGTGCCTGCGCAAGTGAGTGAGAAGGGCCATAGCTCTGGTTCTGTAGCTCAGCACATAACCCAGGGCCTGGGAACAGGCACTTCAACAGCCTGCAACAGCTTGAAATCACTTGGCAGCTGAGACAGGACATACCTCTGAGCACTTGTGCTTTAGAATAAGGCAAAATCAAACACCACGGAAATTTTCGAAGTCAGAGATTTTGTTCAAAGACTGTTTAAAAAATTCATTTTAATTCTTCTTTAAAATTACCTTCCTTCTTCTTTCTGTTTTCTTCTTTCACACTTTGCTCCTCAGAAGCAAGACATGCAGATCTTCCCTTCCCTTCCCTTCCCTTCCCTTCCCTTCCCTTCCCTT